>PITA01004782.1:100155-119078 GCA_004023965.1 Spilogale gracilis
CACTGCAGCCCTCCCTCCATTTCACAGATGGGGAAACTGAGGTCTGAGGTCACACAGTGAGTCAGTGGCTGAGTGAGAACTAAGCTCCAGTGTCCTACCTTTGTTGGGGGGGTGGGGAGGGGTGGTCAGTGAGGTTCTCCCCAGGCTCTGCATCTCGGGGTGGATTAGCAGCCAGGCACCCCACCTCCTCAGATCCCAAGCAGGCTTATGCCACGCCCTCTACACACACACACACACACACACACACACACACACACAGGATCCACCAAACAACTGCCCTTTCCCTTTTCCTGAAGCACTTAGCACGTCTAACAGACCATATCATTTACTTGGCGGCTCTGACTCTTGCTTGTGGGCAGTCTCCCACTGCTGGAAAGCCTGCTCCCCCAGGCCCAGGGCTCTGTGGTCCCAGCTCTGTCCAGGGCACCTAGGGCCCTGCAAGTAGAGCGTGTTGGGGGACAGCGCCCCCTCCTGGTCATGCTTGCTCATCCCGCCAAGGGCCCTTCGCAGAAGAGCAGGGACAGGTCCGAGCTAGAGTCCTCCCCTCACCAGAGCTGCCTCAGTACCCCTGAGGGGGAATCTGAAGAGCTGTGAGTGCCTGTCTCTCCAGAGACGGAACACTGGGATGGCCGAGAGGTCCAGAACCACTCCCTCTGCAATGCCCCCATGCCAGGACCCACCCCTCCCCCGCCACAAGCCTCCCAGGCCGGCCAACTCCCCACTGTTCTCTCTGCTGCCTAAGAGGGTCCACACAGCTTTCAGAGTGGCCTGCTTCGGGTCCCTTCTGGCCCCCTCCCCTGCTCCCCAAACTTCCATCACTCCCCAGTCCCAACTCCCAAGCCTGAAAGACAAGGTCCTTTCACATTTGGACCACCACTCCCACTCCCACCCCCCAGCCACTCATTTCCCTTACTGACCACCCCCAAATCAGGCTGCTCGCCCTCCGTGGGACATGCCTTGCCCTCTGCGACCTGGGGGCTTGTGTACCCCCAGTGGCCTCCAGACAGCGCACCCTTCTTGGGCAACACCCTGCCCATCCTCCAGGACCCAGCACAGAGCTGCTCCCTCCACAAAGAGGGTCTGCTCTCGGCCTCCTTGGCCCCCCCGCCCAGCCTGCACGCACCTCTGTATCCCCTCGCCCCAACGCCAAGCACAGGGTGAGACCCTCGGGGAAATCAGACAAAGATGGCTGCAGGAACCCCAGCAGGGCTTGCAGACTGCTGGGCCACAGAGGGACCTCTCCTGCCATCCCTGGGCTTCTGCTCAGGGGCAGCTCCGTGCTCAGCAGGGCCGCTCTGGTGTCCCTCCTGCCACATCACAGCCGCCTGTGCCACTTCAGGCAGGGAAGAGGGCCCAGCCCGAGGTGCTGTCTGGAGGGGGCCAGGGAGAGTGGCTGGGGAAAGGAAGGCGAAGGCTGGGAACTGAAGGCCACTTCCTGTGTACATACCTCCCCCCACCTCCCCATCCCACCCTGGGCCTAAGGCCTCCAGCTCCTGCAGAGCAAGAGGGCATCACCTCCTCCTTACCTCCCTCCTCTCCCACTGGCAGTGGCAGTGCCAAGGCAGGGAAGGGGGGGGTGAGTGGAGGCACAAGCCCAACCTCCGTCCCTATTCTCCGCGGGACCTCCTTCTTTGATAAAGTACAACTTGAAATTTTCTTTGGAAAGCTGGGCTATGCAAAAACGGTTTTGAGCACCGCCAAGCCCAAGTCCAAGTCCTGGCGCTGAACAGAAATTCAGGAGCCCGCCACCTGGGCCTCACAGGCGGACCATCCACTGCTTGGCCCAGGCCCACCCCCGGACCCCCACGGCAGCCAGGGGCGACCCTCACCCGCGCAGGACTTGGACCTCCAGATCTTCCCCAGTAGCAAGATCATGGCCAGGAGGTGGCTCAGGTCGCCGAGGATCCGGAACACGTTCATGGTGGCCCCGGCAGCCCGGCCGCGCGGGCCGCCAACTCCCAGGAAACTTTGTGGCGGGCGAGGCGGCTCCCACGTCCCCGGCCCGGCTCTGGGTCCCGCGCCCGCTGCCCGCGCTCCGAGCCCCGCGCTCCCCGCCCGCCGCCCCTCTGCCAGCGAACTCGGGCCGGGCGGTGACGTGGCCAGCCGGCCACCGTGCCAGGCGAGCCAGGAAGCGCCGCCGCCCGAGATCCCGCCTCCCGCCCGGCCCAGCGCCTCTGGCCCGGGGCGGGGCAGCCGGGGCCTCTCTCCCACCAGCACCCCCCGCCCCCGCAGCCACCGCTCCCCTGTCGCCGCCTCGGTCGCCTCATCTGGACCCTGGGTTAATAGGCCTGGGGCGGGGGTGGAGTGGGGGTTCTGCCTGCTAGCTCTAGGGGGCTGGAAATGCCCCATAAATGTGACCCACTGCCCCCGTCACCTGGGGTTCAGCTCGTCCTTCCTTGGACAAGCTCTCTCTCACCTGTTCACTAGAAGAGCCACCCTGCTCTGCCCTGACCGGCATGAGGCGAAGGCAGGAAGCTGGCCCCCAGGCTGGAATCAGGCTGACCTTGCGTTCATCCTGGCCTCAGTTGATTGTAGCATGAGGGAGATCCAGGGCCCTCCTGGTATAACAAGATGATAAGGAGGAGAGCAGATCAGGAGACTCCAGAGGCCCGTGGGCTGTTGGCCACCAAGGTGGGAAGCAGGAAGGATGAAGGATGAAGGACCATCAGCTGGCAGGAGTCTTCCCAGTGCTGTGTGGCCTGAGCAGGCCCGCCCCCCCCCCCGGGCCTTGGTCTCGGCATCTGTAAGCGTGGACCGCATAAGCTAAGGGCCCTTATTACCACCCTCCTTTTGACCCCAGTAGGCCCTTGTCCCCCACCCCAGGCCCTTCGTCTCTCCCTCAGCACTGGCCTGCTCCCACCCCAAGCCCCACTGCAGCTAGAGAGGTGTTGCTACGATGGGATCCGTCACTCCTAGACTCCTCACCCCTCCATGGCTCCCTCACCGTGACTCCCAGGGCACGGCAGTCCTCTTGAGACTCCCAGCGAGGTCTGAGGGCCAGCAGCATCGATATCATGGGCTGGAAACGCAGTCCTGAGTCCCACCTCAACTCCACTGCCTCTGAATCTGTGGTTAAAGAGGATCGCTGGCTGGTTCACGGGCACAGGGAAGTTTGAGAGGCACGGATCTCAATGATACTACCAAGGAGATACCGCTATTATTCCCATTTTACACTGGGGAAACTGAGGCACTCAGCAGTTAAGTCATGCAGACTCTAAGTGGTGGCCCCTAGATTCTAAAACACAGTCTGACTCCAGGGTTTATGCAATTAGTGCCTTGTTGCTGCTTTTTCTAGATTTTTTAAAAGATTTTATTTATTTATTTGACAGAGAGAGAGATCACAAGTAGGAGGAGAGGCAGGCAGAGAGAGAGGAGGAGGCAGGCTCCCTGCTGAGCACAGAGCCCGATGCGGGCCTCGATCCCAGGACCCTGAGATCATGACCTGAGCCGAAGGCAGAGGCTTAACCCACTGAGCCACCCAGGCACCGCTTTTTCTAGATTTTATTTTAAAGTGGGTTCGAACTCATGACCCCAAGATTAGGCGTTACTTGCTCCTCTGACTGAGCCAGCCAGGCACCCCGAGGGTCATCATGGGAGACGATGAGATCCCCATCACCAGACGTGGGTGAGCAGGGGGTGGGTGCCCATTTGTCAGAGATGCCACACTGGGGACTCCTGCCCTGGGAGGGAGGTTGGGATGACACTGGCCAGCAAGTATTGAGCAGCAACTGGATGCCATGCATGGGTCAGGCACGTTAGTGAGTTCTCCCCATTCAGCCTCAATGGGCCCCCTCCACAGGAGGGCTTTAAGTCCTCGCTTTGTAGGTGACAACTATGGAGGTCCAGGGAGGTGAGAAGCATGGGCCATGTCGCTGGGAGAAGAAGCCAAGCACTCATCTCAGGGCTGTGACAGATTCTGAATGTGCTGCTCTGTTCCTTGCTCCGTGCCGCCCCCCCCATCCTGAGACCTGCCCTGATGCCTCTCTGCCAGCGTGGCCCGGAGAAGGTAGTGGTTATTTAAACCCCTCAGGTGTGGCTACGGTTCCTGGCCCTACCAGCCGGCATCTCTTCAGCGCCCACCTCCTCCCCAAGCCAGGGAGAAGCACATGCATTTGCCATTTGGTGAAACATCTGTCCTCCTGAGAAGCAGTCCCAACTGCCACGGGGGCTGCAACAAGGCTAGAATTCTCTTCTTCCCTCTCTTTCATTCTACCCCCCTTGGAGAACTGACCAAGGCCAGGGAAAGTCTGAGAACCGAGGTGGTGGAAGCAACAGAACCCAGGCTGGGCGGCCCCAGGGCCAAGAAGATCTTATCCTGGGCCTGCCACAGTGGCCTTGAGCCTGACATGTCCTCATCTTGGGTCTCAGCTTTCCCATCTGTTAATGGGGATAATGAAGGGGAAAGTATTACCAACTGGTAACTTGGTCCTCCTTGCATCTAATCGTTTCAGTCTCTCTAGGAAACTGATAACTCCCTATGTCTCAAAACAGAGAGCTCGTCACCCCCATTTTATTTTATTTTTATTTTTTTAAGATTTTATTTATTTATTTGACAGAGAGAAACACAGCTAGAGAGGGCACACAAGCAGGGGGAGTGAGAGAGGGAGAAGGAGGCTTCCCACTGAGCAGACAGCCCGATGCAGGGCTCGATTCCGGGTCTCCGGGATCATGACCTGAGCCAAAGGCAGTCACTTAACCAACTGAGCCACCCAGGCACCCCATCATCACCCTCATTTTAAAGATTTATTTATTTATTTGAGAGAGACAGCCCACAAGCAGTGGGGAGGGGGGCAGAGGAAGAGGGAGAGAAAATATCAAGCAGACCCCACGCTGAACACAGAGCCCAACTTGGGGCTCAATCTCATAACCCTGAGACCATGACCTGAGCCAAAATCAAGGGTTGGCCACTTAACTGACTGAGCCACCCAGGTGCCTCATCATCACGCCCATTTTACAGATGAGGAAACCGAGGCTCAAACTTGTCTCTTGCTCCCCCAAGTCATATGGACCCCTCTCCCCAAAGTTCTACCACTCTGTTCTTAGTACTGAGCTCTGCCTTTCTCATATTTACCCCATTTTTAAAGTGGAGCATTTTTCAAAGCTCCCTGTGGAGAAGAGGGAAAGCCATGAGCTCATTTAAAAGGCTCGGCCCTCGCCCATGCCAGCACTTTGGCCACCTGCACCATCATACACTATCTGTCCCTGATGCTGGGTGGTTCTGGGCACGTCCCTCCTCCCTGCAAGCCTCACTTTCCCAACACCCCAAATGTGTCTGCTGTGGAAATGCAGTTGGGGGAAGCCAACAGGGAAGTTTCCTCCAGCTCAAAGGGCAAAGGTTCTTTTTTCCTCATTAACAGCACAAATCGTATATTCAAAATCAAAAGAGAGAGAATGGGAGAGTAACACAATTATAGAAAAAAATGTGCATAATAATCTCTTTTCCTTCCTGGTCCTAGCTGTTTGTTATACTTCATTGAATATCCTGCCAACTGTCTCAGATTCTGTGTGGAAGGAGAACCTGGATGTAAAGTGAAAACCACTATCCTGATGATACTTCACCGCTTCATTGGCTGCCTTTCGCGGGGCGGGGCCCTGGAAAGAATGGGGAGCTCTGGGCCCCAGCTCCTGGGACTCCCTGCAGGTCACTAGGGACCGCTATGGTTTCCTTCGGCACACGCGAGTGGATGCTCGCCTGTGGAAGGAAAAACTCTTCCCAGGCAGCCTGATGAGGTCCCACTCTGGAGGCAAGTTCATTCCCTAACCTAGCCTGAGGGCAGCCTTTCTCTTCCTGCAGTTCTGCCCCAGGTGTTAGGGAAGCACCCCCTCCCCAGTATCTTTTGAGTGACATGTAGCAGGGCAAGGAGAGTCCAATTTTTGCACAGAGGGAAACCAACGTTCCAAAACCTCCCCTCCACTTTCAGGTCCAAGCATATTTGTAGAAGACCAGCTGTGGGCTAGTGCCGTACAGGTTCAACCTAGAGGCAGCCTCAAAGAGCCCTTGGGGCTCTGTGGGAGGTGGTGTCTGTGCGTACGTTCAATATGCACAGATGGAGAGTAATTACCCTTGGTTGGCAGAGGGTGGAGAGGAGGACTGCAGTCAGGAAGGCTTCAGACGATGCCCTGGCGGGTTTTGCAGGATGAGTAGGAGTTTGCCTGAAGGACAAAACCTGGGAGAAGAGAGTAGGAGTCCCAAACAAAAGCAACTACATGTGCCAAGGCACAGAAATATGGTACAACAGACTCTCCCAGCACATATTATTTGTACAGCTCTTTAAAAGAGGCCGATAAACAGGAAAAAGAGGGGAGGGGGAGAAGGGTGAACGTCAAGGTTAGACAGATCTTTGTTCAAGTCTCAAGTTTCACTACTTACTGATGAGCTGTCGGAATTTGGGCAATTCGTTTTATCAAGTCATCCTGTTCTCATGGGTAACCTGGGTATAAACCAAGTATTGACTTCATAGTTTAGTTATCAGAGTCAAAGTTAGCAAGGTACCTAAAGCACTTTGCAAGGAGTAAATCTCTCAGCAATCACCGGTCCCTTGCTCGCCTTTAAGGGACACTGAGGCCCAGAGCAGAGCCAGGAGAAAACACAAAAATTCTCTGTTCTCAGAAGGCGATCACTCCCTCGCCAGTTTATTCCAGAGTGCAAAAAAAAGACAATTAAAAATAACCTCTGGGCTCGAGGAAGCCTTCTGGGGCGTTAGTAGTGTTCTGTGTCTTGCTGGAGTGGTGATTGCACGGGTTTTATGCATGTGTAAAAATCCAATGGGCTGTACTCTTAAGATGATGACAGTTTGTAACTTACACCTCAATTAAAAGAAAAACATAACAGACCTTGCGACGCGGCCTCCCTTCGCCGCTGGCGACAGGTGTCTTTCTGAGACTCCAAAGACCGCTCTCGAGCGCAGCCCGGTCCTTTGAGTCGTGCGCGGTCCGCCTCGGCCGCGGGGAGGTTCCCAAGGCAACCGCAAGCCGCTCGCCGCGTCTCCCGAGTGACGAGGCGGCAGTGAACACCCGGAGCCCGGATTATGGAACCGGAGCCACGGAGCGAACGGTGGGTGGCGTGGGGCCGGGGATTGGGTGGTAGTGGCTGGAGAGAGATGGCGGCTGGCCAAGGGCGGAGGGGAGCGACTGGTGCCCTTCGTCCTTGAGCTGGCATTCTTGAGGGCATCTGGCAACCACCACTCCCTAGCCCTGTGGTCACAAACTGCTGGGTGAATACACCCCTGGGATTCACTCTCAGCTTTCCAGGTGGGGAGATGGACCGCTTGGCTACTCCCCAACATCATGGAGTGAGTCAGGGGCCAAGGCAAGCCGTGCACCCCGGTGTCCTGCTTTCCAGCTTGGGCAGCCCGCCCAAGTGGAAGACTTGTAGGTAGAGCTGGGTGCTGTCACCTCCCTGGGCTCTGGTTCTAGCTCAGCCAGTAGTAACTTGCTGTGTGGTCTTCAAGTCCCCTCTCCTGCCTGTGTCGCAGAGATGGGACAGCATCACAATAGCTCAGAGTAGCTGTTACCAAGTGTATGAAATACTGATTGTGTAAAAGTGGCTTATAAACTGTAAAGTATTGTGCACCTGTAAGGACCATCACTGCTGCCACTCTATTGTCTTGTCCTCATCAGTCTGGTCCCATCTGCCGGCTCTGGCTCTGTGACAATCAGAAGCCCGGTGAACCTGGGGCTCCCAACTCTCCATGCCCAGAGGTTTGTAGTCTCGGGATGGGGTGAGAGTTCTTTCCCAGAATTTCCCCCTTCCCAAGGAATGGACCCAGGGTAGCTCTCCCAGGTGCCAAAGGATCCTTTGGTCCCCAGACCACCTACTAGAGGGATTCATAGAAGCAGCAACCTCCACTCACCCTCTGGTACCCCTCCTCCTAATCTTTTATCCTGTAGCTGGATCGTAGAAGTTCCCCACAAAGTAAGGATATCTGGAGAGCCCAGGAGGTGGCTCCCGCCCAGAACCCAATGGTAACGCCCCTTAATGCTCTTTGAATGCAACGCGCTGGACATGTGCTTGTGTAGTTGTGTATCCATGTGCTGCGAGATCGGATACACATCGGGCTGCGTGTGTGCGTACCTGGGCCAGGCACACACGCATAGCATCGGTGTTGGTGTGTACTTGGGATTCATATTTGAGTGCGTGTATGTAAATGTGTATTTATGGCTGCGTGGTATGTGCCCGCAGGTGTGTGTTGTGTGTCTGAGACATATGTATTTACCCGTGCATCTATTTGTGTCTTTGGTGGTGAACGTGAACATGAAGGGGCGCATCTGTAGTTTTGTGCTTGTGGTGTGCACCAGCAGGTGTGTAAAACCGTGAGGTGTGTAATTGTGCATGTGTGGGAGTGCACAAGGGTTTTGAGTGTGGGAGCTCTTTTCTGCCCCCATCTCCCCCTCATCTGGTGACCGTCTTCCAGCTGAGGACTGCTCTTGCCCCCTCTGCCGACCTGGGGCTGCCCAGGTCCTCCTCTGTCACTGGCTTGCCCCCCCTTGCCCCCATCTTCAGGGCATGGGGGCAGCGGGAGCATAGACGGGTGGGGGAACCTGGGCCCAGGGCTGGTGTGCCACCCCCTCCCCCTCCCCTCATGTCCCCTCCTGGCGTCCTCCCCTCCCCACAGCAGGAGCAGCAGCGGGAAAGGTTGGCGGAGGGGGCCTATTTTGGGAGCGTCTCCTTAGCAACAGCTGCCGCGGCCCTGTCTGCGGCGGTTTTTCTATAGGTGCTAAAATATTCCACCCTGGTGACTACTGAGTGCTGGGGGGTGGGCGAGGGTGGAAGTGGAGGGAGGGAGAGACCCCTGCAATCTCCTGTCCCCAGGGCATAGCCTGTTGCAAAGGGCTCCTGGGCCTCTGGACTACCCTTGTCCCTTTCCCCCCAATGGGTCCTCACCCCTCGGGGCTCTAGAGTTTGGAGGCAGGCTGGCCATGTCCTGGGCTGATTTTTAATCTAAGCAACTGGGGTGCCTCTGTTTGCCCCATCTAGAATGGGCTGGCCAAACTTCAAGGAACTCTCTAAGCCCCAAACCCCCGGACCCTGGGACTCTGGCATTTTGAAGGGGCTTGTCCTGGCTACCTCCCCTGCTCTTCCTCCTACTTGCCCCAAGCGCTCTCACCTGCGGTCCCCTGCCCCCAGCCTTCTGTACAGGCTCTCAAGGCCTCTGTGGGACCAGGGCGGCCTGGCCAGGCTCCCGGAGTGAGCCAGCTCGTGAGTGCTCTGCTGGCCTGAAATGACCTTTTCCCAGAAACTGGGGTCGGATTTCAATTCTGGCTGAGATACTTGCTTGCTCCCTGGGTGACCCTGGGCAAGGCACTTCCTCTCTCTGTGTCTCCGTTCAGTTTCCTCACCTGTGAAGGAGGGATAGTCACAGAGCCTCCCTCCTGAAGATGTTGTGAGGATCAGATCTGAGAATGGAAAACGGGCCAGAAGCTTTGGCAAAATGTCTAGTTGCACGAAGGTTTTGTTTACCATCATTACCCATCACACTTCGGAGCAAGTCTCACCCTTCCAGAGAGCTGTCCCTGGCCACGTAACAGTATAACCCGTGCCTCAGTTTCCCCATTGGTAACAAGTGCCTGCATCACAGAGGTCTTGCAAAGAGTAAATGAGACAACACCTGTGAAGGCCTAGGATGGTGTTGAGCTTAATGGTATCATCTCCAGGGGGCCTGTTCTCCTCACTCCTTCCAGGGGGCGCTTCTGTGTTAGACTGTGACAGAGTCTACTTTTCCTCTGGGGACCCAGTCCAGAATGTCCCATTACAGATGGGGCTCTTGAGGTCCAGAGAGGATAAGTAACTTGCCCAGGTTCACCCAGGTTCTGACATCCAAGCCTCTCTCCCTTCCCCCCAGCGAGCCTCTGCACCCTAGTCTGGCATCTCTCTCCACCTCCACCTCCCACCCCTGCCCTTCTCAAATATGGGCTGGACAATGGTGAGTTCTCCCCCTGGTCTTCCGTCATCTCAACAGTGGGGCTATTATCCTATGACATGATAGGGTGTCATACAGATGAGGACACTGAGGCACCGAGAGAAGTGAGCTGCCCAGAGTCACACAAGGCTTGGGGGAGGTATTCTTTTTTCCTGGTGTCCCTGAACCTCTCTCTGACTGGAGCTGCCCTTTCCGCCTCTCCCCATCTCCTCCCAGGCCACCCTCAGCCTCCATCAGACCCTCCTTACAGGAGATGAGCAAGGGGGGGGGGCAGTCCCCAGGCAGCAGCCCCAGGAGGAGCAAGGTGACCATTATCAAAGGTTTTCCTTTTATCACAGCCACCAGATCTCCCCCTCCCATCTCCCAGAAGTCACTATCCCCAAGCCCCTACCTTTTCCTTAAACTTGTGCTCAGTGACTTAACCTCAGGACTGATCCCCAGGAATAGAGGCTCTGGATCTGGATACTTCTGTCCCCTTTCCCCATCTCCTCTGCCCCTCCCTCCTTCCCTCTAGTCCCCACATTTCCAG
Organism: Spilogale gracilis; assembly: GCA_004023965.1. NCBI lineage: Eukaryota > Metazoa > Chordata > Mammalia > Carnivora > Mephitidae > Spilogale > Spilogale gracilis. Next base: position 110,605 of record PITA01004782.1, read on the forward strand.
GGCAGCCACCAGGCCAGGCCTCTGGCTAGGTGAAGAGACCACAGGCCATTTGCCTCACCTGCAACCTCCTGATTTCCACGGAAAGGTGTGATAGTGACCAGACACTTATCTGACACTAACCCAGGATTCAGACTCCTGAAGTTCATCCATCCATTCACAGCGATGATACCTGTGAAGGAACACCAGTCCTGGCTGGCTGCCTGCGAGGACCCCACAGAGGAATGAGGGAGACCAGCACGGAACAGGTCATCTGGTATGGAGCTCCACACAGTGTTGAAGGGAGGATTGAGAAAAGATGGTCACATTGAATACCTACTATGAGCTGTGAATTTCTTGTGCATCTCCCTCCCCTAATCTGTCTCTGTGCGTGGGGAGGGGGGACTGTTAGGGACCCCATTTTACAAACAGGTTAGATAAAAAATTGGTGTACCATGGCCGATGAATGAGTGAGTGGGTAATGAATGACTTCTGCTGGGGGCATCTGGAGGCCATCCCAGGGGAATAGTGGGGAGACCGGGCTGGGAGAGCAGCAGGAATTCTCTCTTTGGGCAGAGGAGGAGGAAGGGCACTTCAGGCAGGAAGAACAGCACGGGCAAAGGCAGAGAGGTGCGGAAGCATCTGGTATGTTCTGGAATCTGTAGGAATCAGGGTGTATGTGTGGGTATGTAGGGTGCTGGATAAGGTGGGGCCTGACAGTACATCATACTGGGGAGTTGGGACTGGATCCCAGCTGGAGGTGGGGAGGATCCACCGGGAAGGGAGACAGTTATGGAGCTTAGTGTGCTGGACAATGCTCAGAGATCAGCTTGGAGAAAACGCTGGAGGAGATTTCATCTTCAAAAAATTCTCAATCCCGCTTTGGGTGCCTAAGTCTCTCTGCCTCTTAATGGAGACTAGGCAGAGATGGTCAGGCTCCCAGGGAAGTTCTTCTGGCTGTCTATCAGCGTTCTCTCATCTTCCACCCTAGTTAAGGAGCACTTTCTGTCCTGGGGGAGGGGGGTCAGGGTGAGGTGGCAGGATGGCCAGGCAAGTGGCTGTCTCTCTGGGGCTATGAGGTGCCAGAGACTGCGTGGGGCCCAGCCTGGGCACACTCCAACCAGAATCCTCCCCTGTAAAGACAGTGTGGAGTAATGGGGACGCAGAGCATAAGAGCTTGGGGTTTGGTCTGGCTCTGCCACCTCTGGGTGACCTTGGACAAGCTCCTGACCCTCTTTGGCACTCAGGTCTCCCAGTCTGTAAAATAAGGCGTTGCTGTCTGGGTGACTGTGAGGGTCCCTACAGCCACGCCACCTCCATCTCCCGGAGCACAGTGCGTATGGTCCTTAAGTGTCGGTACTTGAGGAGCGTGAGGGGATCGCTGAACAAAGTGGCCAGGAGCCTCCAAACCCGGGACCGACCCTCTCCCACCCACCCCCTTCGCGGTCAGGAGGAACCTTACCGGCCTGCCCCTGGGGGCTAGAAAACCCGGGAGCGGATTCTCGGAATGGCTTCTGGGAGGAGCGCTCCTGGAGGGAGGAGGAAAACCCGGGCAGGATTCAGGGCAGGAGCGGGACTCCCGCAGCCCCTGTCCCCCAGCCCTGCCCCGCGCGGCCGGCCGACAGAAAGGGGTTTGAAGACCCGCTGGGCCGCGGGGAAGGGGCCGGGCGCTGCCCCGCGGGCCGTCTGGGGATCCGGGGCCGGGGAGGGGGGCGCGCGGCCTCCGCACTGGGGCGCGGGTCACGTGTGAGGAGGGGCGAAAGTCTCGCAAAGCGGGGCGGCGTGCCGCGAGTTGGGAGTTCTCGGCGCGCCGCGGGCGGCGGGAGCTCGGGCTCCCAGGGGAGCCGGGGACGCGGCGGAGGCGCGGGCCTGGGTCCGAGACAGCGGGGGCCGCACCAAGAGTGGGAGGGAGAGACAGAGAAGGACAGACGGAGACCGGGAGGAGGGCAGATAGAGACGCGCAGGGGAGAGAGCCAGGGCAGAGGCGGAGGAAGGCAGGGGAGACACTGGGAGGGCGGAAGACAGAGACCCCCCGCAAGGAGAGACGGAGAGACCCGCACGGGGACAGAGGAGACCGGCAGAGGGACAGAGGGACAGAGAGGCAGAGACCCGGGGGGGTGGGCGGGCAGCCGGGGTGGGAGGCAGCGGACCACGGGCCGGCCGGCCGCAGGGTTCTCGGGGCCGGGGCCGGAGGCGAGCGCCGCGGGGCAGGGAGCGGAGCGCAGGGCGGGCGACAGCGCGGAGTGACAGCGCGAGAACAGTGGGGGGGCGGCTGCGGCGGGGGCGGGGGTCTCGAGCGCGGGCGGTCGAGAGCCATGGGCCCCCGGACCCCCGCGCTCTGAGCCGGGGCCCGGCCCGACGATGCTGACGCCCAGGCGGCGCCGGGGGCGCGGCGCGGGGCAGCGCTGAAAGTTGGGCGGCCCGCGGGGAGCGGCGCGGGACGGCCCGAGGAGCGGAGACCCGGAGACCGACGGACAGACCCACCGGCAGCCGGGGAGGGGGGGCGGCGCCGGCCGGCCAAGTTCGCGGGGAGGGGGCGCCGGGACTCCCCTCTCCCCGTCTGGGACGCCGCCCGCCCGCCGGCGCCGTGGGATGTAGAGCCCGCTCGCCGCCTCCTGGACCTTCGTCGAACCCTCCGCCCCGCGGTAAGCCCGGCCCACGCCCACCGCTGGCGCTGTCCGTCTGTCCGTCCCGCCGCGCGCGTGTCTGTGTGTCCTGGCGGGGGCGGGGGGTGGTGGGAGCCGTTGGCCCCGCCCGCTCAGCACCTTATTCCCGCGGGTCTCGGCGGCCAGGCGCGCGTTTCGTACAGTCCAGCGACTTCCCGGGAGCTGTCCGTGGGTCCGTCGGGAACCTTAAGTTCTGAGTTGTGGCCAGAAGGGCGGAGAGGGGTGGGTGGAAGAGGCCTTGACCTCCTGCCTCCGCCACGAGCTTTCCCTGCCTCCACCTCCCCCCTCCCCCAGTTGTCAGCCGGTTCTGAGAAGCTTAAAGGCAGGTGACTCGTGGCAAAGGGTGGGGGGGGTCCCCTTTCCACTTCCTCAGCGGCAACCTGTTTGCAAATTGTCCCCTGATCTGACAGAAAACAACATCCCACCTCTCATGCTATGAGCACCTACTTTCGGCCCGGGGACCCCAAGGTGGGTGGACAGGGATCCAGCCCCGGAGGTATTTCACATTTCAGAGTGATAAAAACAGAGGCTGTGGAGAGAGGCAAAGACTGCTCTTCTCTCCCTACCAGAGACGGGAGGAAAGAGAGGTCTGAATGAGCCCTAAGCAGGGAAACTTCCCTTCCTCCCCATCCGGAGTCAACATCACACTTCCTCAGCCTCCAGCCCTTAGGCTGTAAGAGAGGGAGAGAATGCGGGGAGATGGTAGGTGGGAGTGTGGCGGAGGGGCTAGAGGCAGCGCAACCCCGCTAAGTTGTCAAGCCAGGGCCTCGAGACCAGTTGGATGTTGAGCAGCAGGTTGAGGGAGCGGGGAGCTGAGGGACAGAGCCACACGTGCAAGACCTGTGTGTGTGTGTGTGTGTGTGTGTGCGTGTGTGTGTGTGTGTGTGTGAAATGCCTATTCTTCTTCTCCCCACATACAGTCCCGTGACCACCCTGGCTTCCAGAGTTTGGGGAGCTACGGGCAGGACTTCTAGGGGCCTGAGAGCCACGGCGTGGCCCTGTCTTGGCCTGGGATGAGAGGAACGGAAGACAGAAAAGGGTGGTGGGATAAGGTCTGGGTTGCAACATAGCAGGAGCAAAGGCTGTTGGCTATTGAGCTGACCCGTATCCAAGTTGGAGCCTGGAGGCCTGAGCCTAGAACATTCTACTGTTCTCCACAGGGAGGAGGGCTCTTTCTGGGGTTTTCCACCCTGACAAGTGGGCTTCACATACCCTACATTCAGGCTTATGGAAATCAGCTCACTAGCTGAGAGACCAGCACCTTGAGCAAGTCCCTGTCCCCCCGACCCTCAACTTCTGTGTCTGTGGATTGAGGACACAGCTCTCTGCCCCACTGACCTCCAAGGGCTCAGATGAGCTAAAGGCTGTCCACAGGCTGGGGAAAGTGCTGGGCAGACGGCAGTAAGGACTCATTTTACCTTTGGGAAGGTGAACAGCTAATGGGGAGAAAGTCTTCACGTAGAGGATTGACCAAGAAGGGGAGTGTCCAGAAATTAGAGGAGGATCTGGGGCTTGGGAGCTATTCCTCAGGAACCTTTGGTTACCCTTGAAAAGGAAACTCCTCTCCCAGGGGGGAAAAAAAAGCCTCTGGGGTGACTGGAAACAGACAGAGCTGGCCTTGAGTATCTGCTGGGTGACCTTGGGCAGCTGGCGTGACCTCTCTGGGCCTCAATGTCTTCAACTGGAGAATGGGGATGTTGGTACTGACTTCATCAGGTTGCCAGGTGATTTACAGGCCGTGTCAGGTTTCTGAAAGCAGAGTAGGTTCTTAGACATTTGCAGAACACAGAATGAAGTAGCTCTAGGAGATGCTGTGGAAAGATTTCATAGCTTAAGATAAGAGGGAAGGGGAGGAGGAACAGTGTAGGCTTACAGGGCGGGTTGGTTCTTAATGTGGATCTGGGGGAGGCGGGGGCGAGTGCTGAGGGGGACGTGAGGAGGAGGGGGCCCCTCTGCGGGGACCACTGAGTCACGAGGACATGTAAGCGACATGGCAGCCAGCAACATGGTAACCAGGAGACTAGTGGCGGTGGGAAACGGAGCTGGAGCAGTGTGTTGGGGGGCAGGACTGGCAGTCCTGGGGCTGCAGGGTCCAGGGAAGAGCCAGACTCATGTCTCAGAGTGAGGAGGGGACCCCGAGGCCAGGTGGGCTGAGGCGGACAAGAGGCCAGGGTGGAAGGAGCCGAGGTGACTCCGGGGTCTGCCGGGCAGGGGGCTTCTCCCACACCTCCCCAGGCTCCTCTCTCCTCTCCTCCACATCTCCACTTTTCATGCCTCTCCCCCCTAGGATGCCAAATTTGGCTCACGCAATCTGTCGTCTCTCTTCTGAGATTGGCACCGGGACCAAAGCCGAGCGCCTTACATGCATTACATCACCGCAGCTCCCCCTGCACGAGGAGAGGGAGGGACGGAGGGCTGGGGGGCAAGCGGCCAACCCTCAACTTTCATTCCTGTCTTCCTGCTCACTCCTGCCGCCTCAGTCCGAGGTGGTGGGGGCTTCCAGGAGCAGCCAAGCAGGGCCCTGAGGCAGGACAAGGGCTCCGATCTTGGAAAGATCCGGGGGCCAGGGCAGGAGGAGGTCAGACCATGTTGCTGTCGCCCGGGCTAGGTGGCACCTGGGAGGCAGGGAGCCTAAGTTCAGGACATCCGTCATTGCCTTACTGGGTGACCTTGAGCAGGTCCCCCCAGCCCGTGCCCTGTGCAGTGTCTACATCTGTGTGGAGAACAGTTGGCCACTCGAGATCCTGGTGAGTCTCCTGGAAAAAGATGCCCTTGGGTCCTGCTGCTCCCCTGGGCACAGAGGAGGAGTCCGGAATTTTGAATGGCTCTCTGTGACTTTCAGCAAGTAACTCTACCTCCTTATGCCTCCATCTCCTATCAAATGGGGACGAGAGAACCCTCAAAGGCACGAGATGTGAAAGAGATAGTGGACGTGAAGGTGAGAAACAGGGGAAGAGACAGGGTCTCTGGCCCTGAACCCCTAGAGCCTCAGGGGCCCGGTGGCTCCCTGCATGCTGGGAGGGACAGTGGGACAGTAGCCCAATACCGACAGAAGGCTTGGAGCTTAACTCACTGGTCTGATGTCCTCGTTTTACAAAAGTAGAAACCGAGCCCCAAAGAGAGAAGTAGACCCCCACCCCAAGGTCACAGGGGTAGAGGGAGTAGAACCGGGGCCCGAACTCAGGGCCGTGGTTCCCAGCCCCGCCTAGAAGTAGGTGGGCAGGCAGGCAGATACACTACCCTGTGGAACAGTGTGCAAGACCGGGTAGGACCCAGGAGCTTGGAGGGCCCAGTTCTCACTTTGGCCTCCTCTGTTCTCCCTTCTTGCTCCCTTAGCTCCCCTCATCTCCACCATCCCTGAGCATTAATCCCCTCCCTCGTTTGGTAAACTTGAAGAGCTCCCTTTTGGGCTCATTTTAAAGCGAGTCCCAAGCAGTCCCAGGCAGGGACAGGCTAGATTTGGGGTTAAGATAGAAGATTATGGCCCCTTCTAGAAGATTCCCAGAGCTGGAGGTAGAGAAAGGTGGGGAGCCTCTGTGGATATTTTGTGAAATAGTGAGCTTCTCATTCCCCAAGCTATTTAAGTAGAACCAGATGAGACCCTGCCAAGAATCTTGTCCCAGTGAGTCCTGCTTTATGGGTGGGGGTGAGTAACATCCCCACCTCCAAAATCCCGGGAGTCTTTCATATCCCAGGAGAGGCTGGGGGACAGCGCCCATCACTTGCCCGCTTTCCCCCGCAAGGGAACTCACATCGTTAAGCCAAGCATTGGGGTAGGAGTTTTTGCAAAGGCTTTCTGTTGTAATCCTCCCAACAGCCCTGCGATGTCATGTCGATGTCGATTTGGTGTCTCTTTGTTACAGATGGGGCAGCCATGGCTCAGAGAGTCTGTGTGATTTGCCCAAGGTCACACAGCAGGGAAGTGGATGAGTCTGGGTTTGAGTCCCCATCAGTCTGATCCTCGGGGGCTGTCCCTGGGGCTTCTTGAGAAAAGAGTGGAAAAAGGCCCTCCCCTGGGCTGGGGTTTGGCAGGAGAGGACTCCCCACAGCATGATGCCCCCTCAAGGATCCTCTGGGGGGCGTGCTCCATTCTGAAGACATGGATACAGTCGGGCACCCAAGGAAGAACTCACTTTGCAAAGGGGAAGACAAGGGCAAAGAGCGACCTGTTCCAAGGTGTCCAGAGAGTCTGATTTGGGCCAAGGGGTCTGTTTCCTGCCTTGGTGGCTCAGGAGGGTCCCTTGGGCCCAGGATGGCATGATGTCTGGGACTGGATGGCTCAGTGGTTTGGCAAGGGCTGCGACGAGTGCTGGCTGTAGGCTAGGGCTGTGGGAAGGCAGGGAAGGGCACAAGAGGAGAAACCAGCCGGACAGCTGGTCCATCTCTGTTCTCCCTGGTCCTGCCCCAGTGCCACCCTCAGGGCTCAGGGGCATCAGCCCTGTGTGATCACGGAACCTGTGGGTGGGACCTACCTGGCAAGAGAGGAGGAGCTTGGCGCCAGCAGGCTTGGGTGTGGCTCTCAGTGCGACCTTAGGTCCCTTCCCCACCCTCTTTGCGCTCGCTCCGCTGGCCCATTTGAGGGAGAATCTGGACCGAATGATCTATTTCCACAGTGTAGCTGCTGGAAGTGCTCCTCCCATCCCCGGGAGGACTCTGGGCCCGGGACAAGGGGCAGGCAGGAATCCTGGAGGTTGGCATAACCTTTAAGCCTCCTGGGCGACTCAGCCCTCCTTGGGGTGTGGGGGGAATCTCTGGGCACAGCCCTGCTTCTCCTTTTCATCTTTATTTTTCTCCTGCTCCCTCTTCCCCTTGCTACGTGGGCTGATCGCTGCTCAAACTTTTAATTCAGATGGTAATTGAAATAATAATACGGGCTGAGGCCCCTCTGCTTGTGACGCTGCAGCTGGTGGAGCTCAGCTATGAATAGACCTTGAGTCACACACGCGCGCTCCTGCCGGCGCGCACACACGGGGCTCGCGGGGTGGTGGGTGGGGTGCAGCGTGGGGGGCAGGGTGGGCTCATGCTCCAGCTGGTTCTGGGTCTTGACCCCCCTCCCTGCTCTCAAAGGCATGGGGCCCTTCTGCCCCTGCCACCCACTCTCTGGTTCCTAGGGTGAAGCTGGGAGCCTTGGGACCTTCGCCATCCTCTCTGTTTACAGAAGGGGACACTGAGGTCCAGCAAGGGGGAGTGGCTGGCGGGACACAAATAGAAAGTGAGGTTTGAGCGGGTGGGTTTTGCTCAGTTCTAAGACCACTGTTCTGTTGTAGAACATGCAGGCAGGCACATGGGGGAGGGGAGTGCTGGGGTGTGTGGGGTGTGGCGCTGCCCCCCCCCCCCCCCCCCCCGCTTTGGTATCCCCCAGCCTCAGTCCCCCCAGCACACGCTCACACGACTCTCTCACACATGCCCTCACATGCACACTCAGAGGCCCGGCTGCTCAGAGAGGCGGTGCTGGTGCTTAGTGGCTGGGCGGACAGGGAGGTTTTCTTGGGGGTCCTGCGGCTGGAAGGGGGACAAGCCCCCACATGCCAGGCTCTAGGTTAAGCTTTGTATTCCTGATTTTACTGAATCCTCCTTGCCACCCTGCAAGGGCCATCACTCCCACTTTTCAGTTGAGGCAAGTGAGGCTCAGCTAGAAGCCCGAGTTTGCCCAAGGTCTAACAGAGAGACAGCCAGCCCTATACCGCTGTCCTGCAGGAGAGCTCCAAGGTCCAGCCATGCTGGGACCATCCATTTGGCTTGCAAAAGGAGGAAATGTGCACGTCTTCCAGCTTGGGGCTCCCCTGTCTCTCCCTGCCATTGACCCCAGTTCCCCCACCCCTCCTCGTGATC
>PITA01004783.1:0-48395 GCA_004023965.1 Spilogale gracilis
TGACAGAGCAAGAGAGAGAGAGAGAGAGAGACAATGAGAGAGGGAAAACAAGCAGGGGGAATGGGAGAGGGAAAAGCAGGCTTCCCGCAGAGCAGGGAGACTGATGCGGGGCTCCATCCCAGAATCCTGGGATCATGACCTGAGCCGAAGGCAGATGCTTAATGACTGAGCCATTCAGGCGCACCAGAAAACCTTTTATTTCAAAAATTATTTATTAAAAAAATTGTGACAGGGCACCTGGGTGGCTCAGTGGGTTAAAGCCTCTGCCTTCAGGTCAGGTCATGATCTCAGGGTCCTGGGATCAAGGCCGCATCGGGCTCTCTGCTCGGCAGGGAGCCTGCTTCTTCCTCCTCTCTCTGCCTGCCTCTCTGCCTACTTGTGATCTCTCTCTGTTAAATAAATAAATAAAATCCTTTAAAAAATTAAAAAATTGTGACAAAACACTCATAAAATTTACCCCCATCATCATTTTAAAGAGTGCTATTCAGTGACAGTAAGCACACCCACGCTCTTGTGTAATCATTACCACCATCTAGGTCTAGAACTTTGTCACCTTGCAAAACAGAAACTGTCCCTGTTAAACACTAACTCCTCATCCCTCCCTCCCCCCCGGCACCCAGCGCCCACCATTCTATTTCTGTCTCTATGAATTTGACAACTCTAGGGACTTCACATAAGGAGAAGCATTCCATATTTGTCCATTTGTGACTGGCTTATTTCGCTTAGCACAACGTCCTCAATAATGTCCTGATTGGGGCACCTGAATGACAATCCGTCATATATATTTACCCTATTTTGTTTATTCATTCATCCACTGGTGGATACGTGAGCTGCTTCCACCTTTTAGCTACTGTGAATAATGCTCCCATGAACATGGGTGTACAGTGGTTAATTTTGATAGAATAGAATAAAATTATTGGATTGTGTCACATGTAGTAAGGGTAAGCATCCTTTGGCACAGCTTTTCTTCTATCACATATACATGTATATCTATACTGGTGTTCCAGTTGCAATTACAGGCTAACAAACCTTGCCCCAAACAACCATTTTGATTTTGCTCATAGAGTGTGTAGGTCAAGAATTTGGTTATCAACAACAGCCAAACGATGGAAAGAGCCCAAATACACATCTAATGTGACTGGATAAAGAGGATGTGGTGTGGGGCACCTGGGTGGCTCGGTTGGGCGACTGCCTTCGGCTCAGGTCATGATCCTGGAGACCCGGGATCGAGCCCCACATCGGGTTCTCTGCTCGGCCGGAAGCCTGCTTCTCCCTCTCTCACTCCTCCTGCTTGTGTTCCCTCTCTGGCTGTGTTTCTCTCTGTCAAATAAATAAATGGAATCTTAAAAAAAGATGTGTTCTTGGGGCGCCTGGGTGGCTCAGTTGGTTGAACAACTGCCTTCGGCTCAGGTCATAATCCTGGAGACCCTGGATCGAGCCCCACATCAGGCTCCCTGCTCGGCGGGAAGCCTGCTTCTCCCTCTCTCAGTCCCTCTGCTTGTGTTCCCTCTCTAGCTGTGCTTCTCTCTGTCAAATAAATAAATAAAATCTTAAAAAGAAAAGGAAAAGGAAATCTGGGGTGCCTGTGTTGCTCAGTCTTGGGGCATCTGCCTTCAGCTTGGGTCCTTGTCCCAGAGTCTTAGCATGGAGACCAGCATTGGGCTCCCAGCTCAGCGGGAAGCTTGCTTCTCCTTCTCCCACTCCCCCTGCTTGTGTTCCCTCTCTCTCTGTGTCTCTCTGTCAAATAAATAAATAAAATCTTAAAAAAAAAAAAAGAAAGAAAGAAAAGGAAATCTGGACACGGCCTCACACGAAAGGAGGGCTAGGTGAAGACAAAGGGGGACGATGGTCTCCCACAAGCCAAGGACAGAGGCCTCAGGAAAAAAAAAAAAAAACAAACAGCTAGGGTGACCCCTTGATCTCACATTTCTAGGCTCCAGAACTGTAAGAAGATAAATTTCTGTTTATGAAGCCCCTCTAATCTGTGGTCTGTTATGGCAGCCGGAGCAAATTAATATATACTTCATTCCTTTTTACAGCTGAAAGGTATTCCATTGTAGGGAATTTTTTTTTTGGTAGTAACAAGATGGGAAATAACTTAAATGTCCAAAAATGGAGAGCTAGTTAAGGAAACTACTATATAGCCATAGGCTGAATACTATGCAGATGTTAAAAAAGAATAAAGGTGCTTTTGGGGTGCCTGGGTGGCTCAGTCGGTTAAGCTTCTGCCTTTGGCTCAGGTCATGATTTCAGGGTTTTGGGATAGAGCCCTGCATCGGGGTTCCTTGCTCAATGGGGATTCTGCTTTTCCCTCTGCCTCTGCTCTTTCCCCCTCCCCCTCTCTGCTTGTGCTCTCTCTCTCTAATAAAAGGAAAAGAGGGCACCTGGGTGGCTCAGTTGTTAAGCGTCTGCCTTCCGCTCAGGTCATGATCCCGGAGCCCTGGGATCCAGCCCCACATCGGGCTCCCTGCTTGGCGGGAAGCCTGCTTCTCCCTCTCTCACTCCCCCTGCTTGTGTTCCTTCTCTAGCTGTGTTTCTCTCTGTCAAATAAATAAGTAAAATAATCTTTAATAAAAATAAATAAGAAAGAAAAATTGTGAAAAAATAAAATAAAAAGAAAAGAAAAAGAATAAAGGTGCTCGATAGATCGTGGTTCTCAGAGTTTGCTCCCCAGGACAGCAGCACCATCACCCCCTTGCTAGAAATTCAGATTCTCAGGCTCCATCCCAGAATCAGTTACTCTACCATAAGCCTTTCCAGGTGACATGGATGTATGAAGTATCAGACTCCCTGCTGTATTCGACCGCACACGCTAAAGGTTCACAGCAGTCCTGAGGTGGCTTTTAAAAACACCGGTGCCTGGATCCCATTCCCAGAGATTCTAGTGTAATTGATCTGCAGCAGGGTCTGTGAATGAATCACCCGATTAGAACTGATTCTAATGGGCAGAGTCATGTTGCAGATTGTTCCTTGCAGGACTGATTGTGATGAGTAATGGAGAAATGAACTCGGGAGGTACATGTGCAGTAGAATACTCTTCAGAGTGGAAATGAAGGCATAGGAAGCGGCAGACAGATGAAAGTTAAAAGGATATATACATTATGATACTATATATATTAAATTTATTATTTTTAAAAAAGATTTATTTATTTGACAGAAAGAGCGAGCACAAGCAGGGGAAGCAGCAGGCAGAGGGAGAGGGAGAAGCAGGCTCCTCACCCAGCAGGGTTCGAGCCCAGGACCCTGGGAACATGACCTGAGCTGAAGGCAGATGCCTAGCCGACTGAGCCATCCAGGTGCCCCTGTATATTAAATTTAAAACAAGAAAACAATTTTACATATCTGAATGGATGCATATATAGTAAAACTATGAATACAAGCATGGGAATTAAAATTGGCCAATCCAGGAATTAAGAACAAGTATAGAGCCAGGTTCTTTCATAACCGTAATTTTTAATTTTTTTAAAAATATTTTATTTATTTATTTGACAGAGAGCGAGAGAGATCACAAGTAGGCAGAGGCAGGCAGAGAGAGAGGAGGAAACAGGCTCCCTGCTGAGCAGAGAGTCTGACGTGGGCCTCGAACCCAGGACCCTGAGATCATGATGTGAGCTGAAGGCAGCGGTTTTAACCCACTGAGCCACCCAGGCACCTAATTTTTAATTTTTTAATTAAGGTAATGAGTACAGGGGTGCTTGTTATATATATTTTTTAAACTTCACATTTTCTTTTTAAAGATTTTATTTATTTGACAGAGAGAAACACAGCCAGAGAGGGAACACAAGCAGGGGGAGGGAGAGAGGGAGAAGCAGGCCTCCCAAGGAGCAGGGAGCCCGATGTGGGACTCGTTCCCGGGGCTCCGAGATCATGACCTGAGCCGAAGGCAGTCGCTCAACCAACTGAGCCACCCAGGCGCCCCAAAACTTCACATTTTAAAAAATATTTTATTTATCTATTTGACAGAGAGAAAGATCACAAATAGGCAGAGAGGCAGGCAGAGAGAGAAGGGGAAGAAAGCTCCCTGCCGAGCAGAGAGCCCGATGTGGGGCTTGATCCCAGGACCCCGAGATCATGACCTGAGCCGAAGGCAGAAGCTTAACCCTCTAAGCCACCCAGGCACCCCATTTGTTATATATTTTTATCTATACTTATTTGAATGTCTGAAATAGTTCACTTAAAAAACGAAGGGGCAGACCAGTGGTATATTCCTTTCATTTGTACTTTTTTTCCTTTTCTTATGTTTCCTCTTGTACACTTAAAACAATTTTTTTATTGTTACTTAAATTTTTTTCCCACTGTTCCAAGATTCATTCCCCATTCCCCACACCCAGTGCTCCACGCACTAGGTGCCCCCAGTACCCACCACTAGGCTCTCCCATCCCCCACCCCCCTCCCTCCAAGTCCTTCAGTTTGTTTCTGTGTCCAAAGTCTCTGTTGTTTCGTTTCTCTCCCTGGATTACCCTACTTCCCATTTACTTTCCTTCTCCCCCTGTCCTCCAGGTTACCCCTCATGCACCGCATGTAAGTGAAACCATGTGATACTTGACTTTCTCTTCTTGGCTTATTTCACTCAGCATAATCTCTTCCAGTCCAGTCCATGTTGCTACAAAATTCAAACAATTTTTAAAAGATTTTATTTAGGGGCTCCTGGATGGCTCAGTTGGTTAAGCCACTGCCTTCAGTTCAGTTCATGATCCTGGAGTCCCGGGATTGAGTCCTGTATCGGGCTCCCTGCTGCTCAGGGAGTCTGCTTCTCCCTCTGACCTTCTCCCCTCTCATACTCTTTTGCTCACTCTGTCTCTCTCAAATAAAAAAATAAAATCTTAAAAAAAATTCAAATTAAAAAAGATTTTATTTATTCATCTGAGACAGAGAGATACAGAGAGAGCAAGCATGAACAGGGGGAGAGGAAGAGGGAGATGAAGAAGCAGTCTCCCCGCCAAGCCAGGAGCCAGATGTGGGGCTCAATCCCAAGACCCTGGGGACATCATGACCTGAACCAAAGGCAGACGCTTAACTGACTGAGCCACCCAGGCGCCCCAACAACTTTTTTTAAAAAGCAGGTTCCACACCCAGCATGTAGCCCATGGTGGACTTGAAATGAAGACCCTGAGATCAAGACCTGAGCTGAGATTAAGAGTGGGAAACCTGGGGCGCCTGGGTGGCTCAGTTGGTTAAGCAACTGCCTTCGGCTCAGTCATGATCCCGGAGACCCGGGATCAAGCCCCACATCGGACTCCCTGCTCGGCAGGAAGCCTGCTTCTCCCTCTCTCCCTCTCCCTGCTTGTGTTCCCTCTCTGGCTGTGTTTCTCTCTGTCAAATAAATAAAATCTTAAAAAAAAAAAAAAGAGTGGGAAACCTAACCACCTGAGCCACTCAGGCACCCCAAGGAAAGGTTTAAAGTCTAAAGTGAAGCCTCTCCCCAAAAGAAAAATTGCTCTTTTCATCATGGAAATACAAATGCAAACACAAGTAAAACAGAGCTATAAGTTCTTATCCTTCTCCCTCAAAAAGTCAGCACATACTAGACAGCTAGTACTTTTTAAATTTTTTAAAAGACTTTATTTGTTCATTTGACACAGAGAGAGAGCACAAGTAGGCAGAGCGGCAGGCAGAGAGAGAAACAGGCTCTCTACTGAACAGGGAGCCCCACTTGTAGCTCGAGCTGAGAATCCTAGGATCATGACCTGAGCAGAAGGCAGAAGCGAAATGACTGAGCCACCCAGGCACTCCTAAACATCCAGTTCTGATTTATTTTAAACTTAATTTTTCTTGGTTATCTTTCCAGATAAAAAGGAGCTTCCTTAGCTCTGTACCGCTAGGTAGTATTATGGGAATATGCCTGGTGAGTCTGGAGGAGGTCCTGTGGCTGGAGGGAGTGAGAAAGGGGGAGAGGGTGGGAAAGTTGAGGGTGGGATAGTGGCGCTAGGAGCGCAGGCCCTGAGGACTTGAGCTGTTCCCCCCGGTCACGTGGGAGGCCTGGAAGGTTCTGAGCAGAGAAGAGAAGGGCCTGGCACCTTTTGGTTGCTGTGGAGCCACCAGACTTAGGGGAGAGGCGGCGGGAGCTGGAGCACCAGGGTGGAGGGACTGTATTGGTTCAAGTGGGACGTAATGGCTGTGTGCGGGTGGGGGACCGAGAGAGGACTGGGAAGTGGATGGACCCTAGGTGGACTCTGAGGCGGATGGGACTTGCTGTCATATCAGATCGGGAGGGAGGCAGTCAGAGACTCTTTCTGGGGTCAGCAGGGCTCCAAAGTTTGGGGCCTTAGCACCTGGCAGGAGCTGCCATCAGGTGGGTTTAGAGGACAGCGAGAGGGCGTAGCGGGGTGAGTCGGGAGCATCCTTGCACCTTCAGATGGGAGCATCCAGAAGGTAGGATCCTGGGCGCAGTCCCGAGAGCCGCCGCCAGAGGGCGAGCATGCTTCATCACCCTCCGCAGCTCCACGGGGCGCGCGGGAAGGACCGGCCCTGTCGCTTCTCACGGCCCGGTGGCGGCCGGCAGTTCCTCGCCTGTGTGCGAAAATGCGGGCCCTGGAGGTGCCAGGGCCAGGCTCGGAGCCCCCACTCCAACCCTCAGGCATCCCAGGGGCTCCAAAGCCTGGGACGCTGCTCCCACCCTCTTTATGCGTTTCCAGCCCTCCAACCTCCACCCCCCACCAGGCTGTTCCCACCACTTCCAACAGCACCTCAAGGCTTTGCAAAAGTGTCACCTCCTCAGGGAGGCCTTTTCTGACCACCCTTGGGGCAGAAGCCCCCGCCCTGACACCTATAAGGTACAACCTATTTAAATAACTTCTTAACACTCAAGGCTCTGGGATCGTCTTGCCTGTTTTCTGCACTGAAGTGTCAAATCTGCCTCCCCTGGGATGTCCAGGGCTCAGAATTATGCCTGGTCTCCAATAGGTGCTAAAGAAAAAAAACCAGCTCTAATGATTTCATCATAGTGTACTCATGGTTCTGTGTATCGGCCACTATTCTAAGCTGCTTACGTGAATGATCTCTGGGGCTTCTGTGAGCAACTCGCCCAGGTAGGGAGTGGTAATAACACCTTACATCGAACTCCGATCTCCGCAACAGAAGAGGAAGCTGAGGCCCAGCGCGGTTGAGGGGGTTGTACAGTCAGATAGTTACAATGTTGAGGTGGCCACCAGAGAAGCCCAGTGACAATGTCTGGTTTAGCCAGCTGGATGGAGGGCTCCCCGGACCTGGGAAGAAGCCCCTTAGAGGCTCCAGGCATCGTGTCCCTGAGCCCGTTTTGAGTCTTGCTTTTCCTGGTCCCCACAGCCCACCCACCCACAGACCCAGCCCCCAGCTAGCACCCTGCCAGGCTGGGGGGAGGGGTGGGAACTCGGTTTATTTTCCTCCCCGTTGTGGGTTTGCGGAGGTGTCTCCGGAGCTGTGAGCTGCCCAGCTTGGGGGCAAGCCATTAAAAGTTGGTCGGAAGGGCCAAGACTTGACTCATCAGACAGCAGGGTTGACTGCCCAGGACCCTGAGCCCAGTCCCAGGCTGACTGACAGACGGACAGATGTTCCTCGGCCAGTTGACCATTCTCCTGAGCCTGTTCAGTGGGGCCCAGCTGCACACAGGCTCCGGGAGGCCTGGACTCCTGGGTCCCCCACCTCAGCTCTGGGCTGCCACCAATCAGACGTGGGCCTTGGGCCGAGGGACCCTAAGTTCCCAGGTACAGTTCTCTGCCCTCAGCAGCTGGAAGGCCTTCTTGGGCCTGCAGAAAACTGGGCTGCTGGGGAAAGGAATTCAGCACCATGGGCAGGAGGCGGCCTCAACCGTGTCTCTACCACTGGACCCACAGGAAGTGGCCCAAGAGATGTGCAAGGCTGTGCCCTATACTCAGGTGAGGGGGGGGGAGAGGAGGGAGGGTGGAATTTCAGCACAGGCAGAGAGCACAGACTGCGATCCTGCACAGATCTGGGGTCAAGCCTCACTTCCTCCATCTGAATGTCTGTTATCCTCAGTTTCCTGTCTTATAAAATGGGGCGTAAGCCTCTTCTACCCAACTATGCAGTTTACCTCCATTTTGATCTCCCATCCAAGTCTATTTTTCCATTTAATGGCCAGAGGGCACCTGTGAATACCTGAGTCACATTCCCTCCCTCTTCCACTCAGAACCCTCCATAGGTCCCACTTCAGAGCAAAAGCCATGTCCTTCCCGAGGCCTACAAGGCCCTGCCCTCTCTGCCTGTCACCTCCCCAACCTCGCTTCCTCCCACTCTCCCCCTCACTCACTTCACTTTTGCCATACCAGTCACCTGGCTTTATAGCTGCACATACCCAACATCACATCTACCTCAGGACCTTTGCACTGGCTGTTCCCTTTGGCCTCTACCATTCCCCCCAACTCCCCAAGCATTCTGTGGCTCCTTCTCTCACCTCCTTCAGGTTTTTACTCAAACATTGTTTAAAAATGCAGCACCTTCCACCCTGTTGTCTGTTTCCTGCTTTATTCCTCACTGTAGAATACATCATCATGTAACATACAAGACTGATTTTGTAATTGCATTTATCATGTCTCCATCACTAGGATGCCTGCTCCACCAGGGCAGGGATTATATTATGCCTTGTTCGCTTCTGTAGCCCCTGCTCCAGGCCTGTGAGCAGAGCCAGGCACACGATGGATCCTCAGTGTTTGTTGAATGAATAAATGAATGATATCTGTCTCCTAAGGGCTATTGGGCAGTTGAACGAGACAGGTATGGGTATGGGCATCTAGTCAGTGCTCCGTAAGAGCTGTGGGAACTCAGCTCATGTGTTTAGAGCACCAGCTTTGGTGCCCGGTGTACCTGATTTCAAGTTATGCATTAACTGATGATTTCTGTGTGACCCAGGGGAAGTGGCTTCCCTTCTCTGAGCCTCATTTCCTATCTTTGCAAAAACAGATTTAACAATAGATGTGAATTCACGCACAGTGTTTGGAACCATGCCCAGCGAGGCGTCCGTTCCCAAGACCCCCTGGCTTGTTATTCATTCAGCAAATTTTCACTGAATCCAGGTGACGTGGGGGTGACTGCATGGCCTTGGACCAGATCCCTTGCCCTGAATCCTGCCCAGGTTGTCCCGTGCAGCCAGGCACACTGCACCCAGCAGAGGGAACCCCGGGCCTGGGATCCAGCCCTGTACCCTTTCCTAGAGCTCTAACTGCCCCAGGATGACACAAAGACTTTCTAAGGGTTCAAGCTCCTTCATTAGGGGAGGAGTGGCTCCAAGCCTCCGGTCTCCTCATATGTAAATGAGGATCATAATGTTCCAGCCTGGGGCATTGTGGGAGGAGTGAGTTCACAAAGGTGAGCCCCCGCTTGGTGTTAGTGCTCAGCAAGTGTTGGCTTTTGTGACGCTGTATCAGCTGAGCCTCCCCCCATAAACAAAGCAGAGAGAGTCCCTGTCTCCAGGTAGCTCGTATTCTAGAAGAGGAACATCCAAAGAGACAGAACTATAAATTACTAGGAGCCCATGAAGGAGACTGGCACGCTGGGATAGAGACCACCAGGAGGTGCTATTTCCTGGAGGGGGGGGTTGCTTTGGAGGCAGGAATGAGTTGGGATGAGCTCAGGAGAGGGAGGAGGGAGGCGCTCAGGTGCAGGGCTCAGCAGATGCAACAGGCCAGAGGTGGGTTTGTGGTGGCAGGGGCACAGTGAGGGGAGGGAGGTTGGGTGTGGCAGGGCGGCAGGAATGCAGAGTTTAAACAGAGAAGGGCCATGATCTGGGGGTGAAGGTAGAGCCACTAAGTTGGAGGGGAGCAAAGGAGGAACTTTTATTGAACGCCAGCCATGTGCTCAGCAAGGAGCTAAGGGTTTTCTGTTTAATCCCCCCAGGCTCCTATAATACTATCACTTCCTGCCATCTCTCCTCCCTAGATTCCTCCTGATGCCAATCCCCAGGCTACCTAATGTCGGGTCCTTCTTGGGAGAAGCAGCCCTTCCCTGTACTAATCCTCTCTGTTGAAAGGGCTAGATTGATTTCTCTTTTGCCTGACTGAACTTGCACGATTTCACAGGTGAGGAAATAGGACCAGAGAGGTTGAATCGCTTTTTCCCAGTCACACAGCCAGCAGATGGCAGTCAGGACCAGAACCCGGGCCTCTGGAGGTGGGGTGGAAGTGGATGGGAGATGATTCTTCCCATTCGGGCCCAGACTCCACTGACTTTGACCCCTCTCCTGGTCCCAGGTGCTCTCCCAGCCCGGCTGCTCGGCAGTTCACCTCCGCAATCATCTCTGCTTTGGCCGCTGCTCCTCCCTCTACATCCCCAGCTCGGAGCCCACCCCGCTTATCCTCTGCAACAGCTGTGTGCCCACTCGCAAGCGCCGGACCGCAGTGCTCCTGTGGTGTCGGGCGAGCCGCCCAGCCTCCCATCGGCGGATGAAGACATCGACTGTGCTGGTTGAGGGCTGTCAGTGCAGCCCGAAGGCATGATCTGACACACAGACACACACACCTGGGGGAGATGAGGGGAGACGTGCCCAGAAAGACACCGACCTGGATCACGAGCACTGGGTCAAGAGACCAGGGACACAGGGACAGCCAGACAGGGTTCCAGAGTTCTTGCCCCGTTCCTGGGGACACCAGACGCATCCCCACTGGTAGGGGGGAAAGGAACACTTACAGTCATAGCACACAGTTAGGGAGCACTTCGTTTTCCTGGCCCCGTACGAAGCGCTTGACACGCACTATCTCATGTCAGCCTCAGAGCAACCCAATGAGACAGGGATTGGTATCATCCCATTTCACAGAGAAGGAAACTGAGGCTCTAGGAGGCAAAGTCACTGGCTCAGGTCACACAGCAATAAGTGGCGGATCTGGCATTCGAATCCTAGGCCATGTGACAATCAATTTTAACCACCAGGCTAGACCCCCTCTCGGAGAATGAAAGACACACTCCCAGCTACAGGGAGGACGGACTGGCCCACGCAGAGCAGGAGACACAGGGATGACCCCGTCCTCGGGACCCCAGGAAACCAAGGCAGGGGGGCCCACAGAGCTGCGGGGGAGGGAAACGTGGGCTCCCCCAGTCAGGGGCAGGTCCCTTGTGATCGCAGCTGCCTCTCCTGCCCCAAGTCCTTAAGTCTCTGTACAGCCCCATGCCCAGCATGGCATTAAACAGGAGCCCTAACGGTTGGCCAAGCCCAGCTGTGCGTGTGTGTGTGTGTGTGTGTGTGTGCACTCCTCCTACCGGAGTTCCCTGGGAGGGGGCAGCCCTGTGCTGGGGTGTGGGCATCAGGGGTGCTCTCTCCTTAGCCGGGTGCAGGGTCTGCCGCGCAGGAGGGCAGCCTGGCTTTAGGCGGCTGGAAGCAGGGCCCTAGCAGATGGGCCCGTCTGGCACAGACGCAGGGACATGTGGCGCTGTCAGGGTTGCCTCCAAATGCCCCCCGGAGCGTGGGGCGGGGTGTGGGGGGGTGGCCAGGCCCCTTTCAGCCCTCTTCCTGCCTCAGGAAGGAAGGCCCCAGGTGAAGGGAGCAGAAGGAGGGGATCCGAGGAAACAGATGGGCCAGCAGGGCGTGGGAGCCTGTGACCCCTGACCTTACAGGGCTGCACAGAGGGGTGGGAACAGGCCTGGCTGCCAGCTCCCAAGGCCCCGCTCCAAGGGCCCTGAGTGGGGGAAGGTCGCAAGGGGTCCACAGGGGGCGCACTCTCCCTCCTCCCTCCAGGGTTCTGTGCCAAAGCCCCGGCAGAGTCCGAGTGGGCAGCTCAGCCTTGGCACCATGGGCACCTCTCTCTCTGGCAGGCATGAGGCGCCTGCTCCCTCCCTTCAGCTGTGCCCACCTCCTGCCAGCCGGGGAGCCAGCTGGGAACCTTGGTGCCAGGGGGCCCCCGGGGTCCCTGCCCCCTCCTGGGCAGTGCCAGCCGGCCCCCAGCCCCACCCCCCAGGCCCAGTAATGGGCGGGTAATGAGTGCTGGGGGAGTGGGGGAGGGGCAAGGGATGCAGGTGCCACAGGCGCTGGCACGGGGGCCGCTAATCAGGTTTGCCAACGCCATCTGTCACCGCGCGAGCATCTGGGGCTCAAGGTGACCCTGTCACCCTCAGTTACAATTATGAGTTTGGCATCTGTATTAAAGCCCGCCAGCCGGCCAGGCAGGGGAGGGCTGGGGTGGGCACGGGGGTGCGCGGCAAGCCCTGTCCCGGGGGTCCTGTTCCCAGGGGCTGCATAACTGCCAAGGCACGGGGCTTCTTCATGCTTGGGGGAGTGTGTGTGTGTGTGTGTGTGTGTGTGTGTGTGTGTTTGCGTGCATGTGTGTATGCCCATGCCAGCCTCCACAATCCTGTGAGTGTGTCTGGATACAGGGCACAGAACCCTGGGGTGTCCTGGGTTTTTTGTCTCTGGGTACGGTGGCTGTGCGCCTAAGCTTGGTGGGATTGGTGGGGGACAGGGGGAGCTCTGAGATTGCATGGGTGCCCAGAGGAACATGGGTTACTGTGCTGGGAGACAGCATATGGCAGTTCTGGGTTTCTTTAGGTGATGCTGTGTTGCCAGGCTGTAAGTGTGTGTGTGTGTGTGTGTGTGTGTGTGTGTGTGTGTGTGATTGTCCATGTGGATCTGCAGTGTGTGGTGTTGTCTGTGTGATGAGCACAGGCTGTATGTTTTGGGGTATGGGTTTGTAAGATCCTTTGAAGTGTGTATATGTAAATACACAGGGACAGCGGCTGGGACCAAATCCCGCTTGGGTCTAACGTGGGAGGCTTGGGGAATGGAAGGGGCTGGCTCTCAGGAGGTTTTTGGATCTGGATTCTGGGAGATAGGATGAAAATGTTTGGATTTTTGGTCCTGGGCATTTGGACCTGGATTTTAAATTCTGGGATCTGAGTTCTGGGGTCTAGATTCTAGATCTTGGTATCTGGGAATGTAAACTCAGATTCTGGATTTTTGAGCTCTGATTCTGAATTCCGGAATCTGGACTTCAAGCTCTGAATTCTGGGTCTGGGATCTCGCTTCTGGACCTTGGCTTTTGGTCTCCAGGTCTCTGTGCTAACCCTGGGCCTGTCCTCTCTGCCCTTCTCTTCTGGCTGGGCCATTGGGCCACCCACCATCTCCCCACGTGATGGGTGCAGGGACAGCAGATGGCCACCAGGGGACACCCTTGGTCCAGGTTTGGGCCAAGTTGACCCAGACAGCCTGAAGTTAGGGGAACACCCCGGCCTGGCTTGACCCAGCTCTTTGAGGCCTTCCCTTCCCTTCCCAATCTCCACCCATGACAGATGTCTGTATGTGAAACATGGAGAGCTGGACCCTGCAACCACACAGACTCCCAATCTGACCAGGGGACAGGAAGGCAGTCAGTGGGTCAGACCGGGAAGAGGGCACATGTATGCCTGAGAAGCTGTCACTGAATGCTCTAGGGAGAGGTGTGCAGATGAGAGAGAGCACTGTGTGTCTGGGGTGGGTACGTATGACAGTGTTCCCTAGAGTGTGAGCCTGTGTGGTGATGTGTGGCCACATGTCCGATACGATAGGGTTCTCGTGTGATGGTACATCTGTGGGGCTCTGGTGTGGGGCAGGAGTGGGTGTGCTGGGTGTGAGCGTCTCTGGGTGTCTGTGGTTGGATCCATAGGTGTCACTATGTCCTTGTCATGTCCCCAAGGACTGGCTTTCTGTGTCGATGGTGTCTTGCAGCAGGTGTGTGAAATGTGTAGGACAGGGGTTTGTCTTCTGAGAGCGGTGGAAAGGGGAGTGGAGATAGGACTGAGGTGGGTGGGACCAGAGACCCTCAGGGCTTTCCCTTCATTTCCTTTCTAGGTCTCCTTGACCCTCCATCTGACTGGATCTCCTCCCACCTCTCAGCATCTCGGACTTTGTCTGGGGAGTCCTGGTCTTCTACCTCCTCCCGTTGCCAGGCGCAGCGCCCCGCACAGTGGGCCTCTGTTTCCCATCCAGCCTTCTTCCGACTCGATCCCCTGCTTGGCCTCTCTTGGCCCTACTCCTCTGTCTGGCTTTCCTCGTTTGGACATTTCTCTCCATCATCTCGCTGGTCTCTCCCATCTCTCTGTCTCTCCGCAGCTCTCTTCCCCTTGTCTTCTAAGTGTCTGTCTTTTCGCATTTACGGCTCCGTCCGTCTTTCCCTACCTCTTGTCTCTCCCTGTCTTTCCATGTCTCCCCATCTCTGTCTTTCTCCGCCCCGTCTCCCAGTCTCTGTTGGCTCGGGTGGGTCCGGGTGGGTCCTGGACAGCCTGGCCCGGGCGCCGCGAGGAACAATGCCCCATTCACGCGGCCCGTCGGCGCCATGGCAACGCGCCCGCCCTGCCCTCCCCGCGCGCGTGCCAAGAGGATGCCATGGTTACGTCAGGCGCGTGCCCGCCCCGCGCGCCACCGCCACGCGCGCTCTTGAAGGGGCCGGGCCAGCAGGGGGCGCCCGGCCGTAGCCTCTGCCTGGAGTCAGGAGGGACCGTCCTTCACTGGGCCTTCAGGCACTCGGTGCCTCAGTTTCCCGTTCTGTAAAACGGCAGGGGTGGGTGGAGCGAGATTATGGTGGGTGCGTGCGTGCGTGCATCTGTGCGTGTGTGTGAGAGAGAGAGAGAGAGAGAGCAGAAGAAAGTGAGACACAGAGATGGTCCATGAGGTTGCTTTTGGGGGGTGGTTGTGTGTCTTGTGAGTTTGCATTTGAGAGTCAGTCGAAATATATGTATGAACGTGGGTCCTTGTTTGCACATCTATGTGAGTGTTTCATGAGAAGTAGCTTGTAGTTTGGAGGTGATCATGCCCGTGTGTGTGTGTGTGTGTGTGTTTTCATGCCTGTGTGATAGTGTCTATGTAGTTTGGGTGTGATGGTATATCTGCGTGTTTGTGGTTGTGTGACTGTTTGTGTACCTCTGTGCTTGCATGTCTGTGTGTGTGTGTGTGCTGTGTCTGTGGCTTGGGTGTGATTATGTGTTTGTGCTTGTGAGCTCATGTGATTGTGCGTGTGCCTATATTTGCGTGTCTGGGTGTGTGTGTGTGAGTGTTTGGTCGATGGCTGTGCTGTCTGGGTAGGACTGTTGTTTGTGTGTCCGGAGGTCCGTGTTCACAGATCCGTGTGTGTTTATGTGTGGAACTGGGGGTGGGCTCTGAGGACTGCTGGGGCTTGGTTGAGCCCCCCCTCACCTGAGGGCCTCCTGGCACAGAAGGGGGTGCCCAGCTGCCTGGGACCTCCGACTCCCCACAGGTTCAAGAGCGCCCCAGCTGATGAATATTCATGAGGGGGGGCTGGCACCCACTGCCTACAGCTGTGAGTCCATTAGCCCCCTGGCTCTCCACACACTGACTGCTGCGGGGCGGGGGGGGTGTCAGAGCTGTCCCTGCTCCACGACATGGGAGGCTGGGGGGTATCCTAGTGACTATTGTGGGGGCCATGTCAGAATGCTTGGCTGCTTGTGGGGACAGCGAAGGGGCTGTCTCAATGTTGTGACAGGCGCTAGGGAGAGCGACTGTTGTGTGACAGGATGTTCTTGTAACAGTGGTGGCGGCTGTCATCCACTGTTTCTTTGTAGCTCTGTCCAGGGACTCTGGGTGTTGTGTGGCAGTGTGAGATGTGTGCCTGCCACCTGCAATAGCATGGCCGTGGGTGTGTGTCTTCAGAGTGCCTTTGTGCAGTTCTGCAGTGGCCCGTACCTGCTGGCTGACTGCTCTGTGACACGGTGACAGTGAGGGTATGTTGTGTTGTTGGAGCGACTGGTCTGGTTCGAACATTGACTGAGGGACAGCTGTGTGCCGCAGCCTGGGGATGAAGTGATCAGATCTGCTTCCTCACCCTGTGACCAAGGGGGGGCCGTGACTCCATGTGGCCATGTGGCGACCGCAGCTGCTGGGGCAGCCGGAGCCGGGTGTGTCCGTGTGCCTCTGCCGGTCAGCGTGATGCTGAGGCAGTGCGAGGGTCAGCATGTCAGGCTAACTGTGAGGACACAGGAGACCATGTGGCTGAAGGCGTGTGTGACCAGAATTGTTGAGGGTGTGATGGTATTTCTGTGTGTAACAGCGTGGCTGAGGGTGTGACAGACAGTGTCGCTGGTTGAAGGTGTGACAGTGTGGCTCTGTGTGTGGTTGAAGGTGTGACAGCGTAACTATGTGTGACAGCATGTGCGACAGTGTGGTTGTGTGTGACAGTGTGACTGAGGATGAGATAGTGTGGCTCTGTGCGTGGCTGTGTGATAGAAGGTGTGACAGTGACACTATGTGTGTGACAGTGTGTGTGATGACATGAGCCAAGGGGCTATGACTGCCCCACCCCCATCCGCAGGCTGCACTGGGAGCCCAGCTACCCTGTCACACACAACTACACGGTCACAGCCTCAGCCTTGCTGTCATACCTTTGTGCTGGAGCCAGGGGCCTCAGGGCATGAGACCAGCAGCTGCCCAGCCTGGGGACACACATGGGCCTGAGGGAGGGACACCTGGAGATCCCTCTAGGGATCTGTCTCCCTCCTGCAGGCTGGGTTTGGGGAGTGGCCTCCATATGCAGGGGGGATGGGTGTGTGCAGGGCTCCAGCGGTCTGGGGGACTCCAGCCTGGGCCCTGGTGTGTGGCTGGGTGGCCCCTGAGGCTTAGCTAGGGACATGGCACAGCCAGCCTCACCCCCCGATACCTACTCCCTGGGTCAGCTGGGCAGCACACAGAGGCCCCATTCAGGAGCTTGGGCTAGGTTTCCAGGGCCAGTGGGTGGGTCTTCTGCCGGCGGCAATGAAAGGTTTCCCCAATTCCTTCCCTTTGCCTCCAGAGGGAAACTGGCCGCGGGAGGCCTTGCTTCCTGCCCATCCTCGGCCCTGGCCAGGCTGTGCCACCAGTGGCATGTGTGAATGTGGGCCTGGGGGCCCTGTGTGCAGCTGGGGGCTGGCCTGCACAGTCCCACTTGTGATTTGGGGATGTTTCTGTGTGTCTTTGGGTGTTGGTGTATGTGTATGACCATTTGTGATCATAGGTGATCTTGTGTGTGTGTGTGTGTGTGTGTGTGTGTGTGTGTGTGTGAGAGAGAGAGAGAGAGAGAGGGAGGGAGGGAGGGAGAGGGAGAGAGAGACAGTGAGTGAGCTGTATATCTTTGTGTGTGCCACATCTCTGGATGATTTTGAGAGGATCTGTGTGGGACCAAATGGATTTGTCCTGTATGAGATTTTGTGTAACTGTAACTTTGGGTGGCCTTTTGTGTTTCTATACATCTAGGTGCAGGGTGATTCTAGGAAACTGTGTAACTATGTCTCAGTATGGCTGAGTGTGTCTTTGTAAGTTGGTGTATATTTGAGTCTCTATGGGAATCTGTGCTGGTGAGGGTCTTTGTGTGTCCCTGGGGTGTTATTGGTGTTACTCTGTGGATGGATGGATGGGAAGGTCTGTGTGGGATTCCCTGTGGGGGTGTGTGTGTCTGTGTGTGCGTGTGCTATTCTGGAAGAGTGTGCAAGAGAGTATCCCGGGGTGAACTTGGGACAGTGTGCAATGATGGCGCTTTATATAACTTCCCCCAAAGGAGGGGGGAGTCTGCATCCTTGTGTGTCCGAGTATGCCTGTGTGTCTTTGGGATTCTCTCGTGTGTGAGTCGTGGTCCCAGGTGTCTAGCCAGGTCCCCTGTCTTGGGAACAGGGCCCGGAACACCTCGGGCTCAGACCCCTTTAGGGACTCCCAGCTTGGGGTGAGGGCAGCAAGCACAAAGCTAGGACCCCAAGCTTGGGGCATAGACCATGCCTGCCACGCTGGGCAGGGGAGACATCAGGCCCTCATGGGAGAGTGAGGACCCCTAGTCCTGTCAAGAAGGCCTAGAAGACCCCTCTCCCCGATCCTGGCAGGATCCATGGGCTAGCTCTTGACTTATCCTCTGTGCCAGATGTTTACCCACATCCCCCGAGAGGTCTGCCCAGCTTCCCCAGAGCCCAGCAATGCCTAGCCCCACCTTCAGTGGCCCAGGAGCCGGCTGCCAGAGCCCAGATGTTTCAGTGCCCTCCCCTCTACCAACCCCCAGCATCCTGGCCAGGTAATGCAATGGGCCTGGTTCCCGATCCTCCCTCCTCCTCATTCCCCCACACACCTGCATTGTAAGAACACACCTGCTGCCAGCTGCAGCCAGGTGGGCAGTCCCGGCAGGGAGGAATGTGGGGGATTCCAGCTGTGGCATCCCAGCTGTGCCCAGCCTCCTGGCAGCACCCTTCTCCCCCGCGATTTCTTGAAGGCCAGGTGTGCCCTAAGACCTGGGTTCTGTAGGGGAGGGGTGGGGGCATGGGTGTCCTCTAGGATAACCCCCCCTTTTTTAGAGCAGTCCCTTTGCCTCTTAAAAATTCTCCCAGCTGGCAGTTGTGGCAAGGGGAGCAGTGTGGATGTGTGTGTGTTTATGTGTGTGTGTGTGTGTGTGTGTGTGTGTGCAGAGGGTGGGGGTGTTTTGGGTAGGGGTAGGTGGTCTCAGCATGTGGAGAATTTTGAGGGCAGATATGTGCATGAACATGGGATCAGCTGTTTTGTTTGTATGAACACGAATGGATGTAGTTTGTGACTATATTAAGGAAGTGAGTGTATATGCACACAGTGATGTGAGAGTGTGTGTGTAAATGGAAGTGTTTATGAATGGAAGGAGGTGCTGTGTGTGTATCTGGGTGTCGTATGAGTGTGTCTCTGTGTTTGTGTACATGGAAGGATGGGTGTGCTGTGTGTGTGTATGTCATGTCTGTGTGTCTGTAAATGGAAGGATGTGTGTCCTTTTTTGTGTGAATGCATCTGAATGGATGGATGGGTGTCCTGTTTCTGTATGTGTGTCTGAATGGAAGGAGGGGTGTTGCCTGTGTGTGTGTGTCAGTGGAAGGGTGTTCTGTGTGTGTACATGTATGTATGTGTGCGTGTGTGTGCACCTGAATGGAAGGATGGGTGTTGCCTGTGTGTGTGTGTGCATGCGTGTGTATGAGTAGAGGGATGAATGTTGTGGTGTGGTATGTGAATGAAGGATGGATAGTGTGCATGCGTGTGGAAATGAAATCGTGGTGTGAGTGTGGGTGTCAGTGGATACGAGAAGCTGGTTCAAGCCGAGCCTAGGCAAGACAAGGGAGTGGGCGGACCCCAGCCCCAGGGTCAGGCATGACTGGTGGATAGGGCTGGGAACATAGGTGGTCTGGTAGGGGGAGGACCTGACCCATGATGGGGGAGGGGGCTTCTGAGGGGTGTGGCCATGAGGGTCATGTCCATTTGCAGAGGGATAAGGAGGGGTCTGCCTGGCTCTCAAGATCCCTCCCAAGCCTCCCAGCTATATTAAAGGTGCCAGATACCCTAACCCTCTCCATTTCTTTCCTGAGCCATCCAGGCCCCCACCCCCCTTGATCTCTAAATCGCTTTCCTGTTCCTTCTTTCAGCCCCTCATAGTGGTCCCCCACTCTGACCCCCCATGCAGCACACAACCCGGCTCCTTAGCTCCAAACCATTGCTCAGGACCCCCCTGCCTTCCTCCTGCATCAGTGCTGGGGAGGAGCAGCAGCAAAGGCCCTGAAACTTTAAACGGTGTTAAAAGTTTCTGTTTACGAGAAGCCCTTGAATTTTTAAGGACGTATCGATTCCCTCGGCAGCGGCTGTGGCATAGTGGGGGAGGCCATGTGGGACCCACAGGGTTCTAGGGGCAGAGCCCGTGAAGCACTGAATGACGACACATGGACCCAGACACACCCTTGGGCACACAGAGACCCCCTCCCTGACAAGGGACACACACACAGATCCTCATCACTGCCCCCGACCTGCAAAGACCACCCCCCAGGAACACACTCCTAGTCACATCCATGAACACTTCTGCCACCCAGACCTGGATCACAGACAGATTCACCGGGACCCTTGCCCACTTGCCTCCTTGGTCATTCGCCCTCTGGGACAGACAGACCCATATCCCTGCCACACATACAGAAGTTTGTCACATGCACACGGACACTTTTGGACAGAAAGGCCCTCAGAGCCGTTGTACACACCGTGGTCAGCTTGAAGTACACACATCTGTTCCCCCATGCATCCCATACTTCCTGTCAATCCCAGGCCCCATCTACATGTGACTCCCACTAGAACGTCAGCCCTTGGAGGGCAGAGTCTTTTGTGTTGTTTCTTCCTGTGGGCCCAGAGCCTGATATGGGTCCCGGCAGATGCTTACCCTCTCTGACTCTCAGACACCCCCAAGCCCCCAGAGACACCCACCACTACTCAACGCTGGTCCATACAAAGAGACACCTGGATGTACACTGACCTGAGTCTCTTTTCCCCAGAGAACACCCAGACCCACACAGACACCTGAGGACACAACTCCAGTCATCCTGCCTCAGTGATGTAATGTGACCACACACACATACATACACACACTCACCCCTTCGTGTCTGCCTGCAGGGACCCGATGGGCGCAGCCAGGCCAGCACGCGCGCCTGTGCAGTCACACACATGGGTCCCCACACCCCTCCCACAGACAATGCACGGCTTAGCATTGTCACAGCTTCTTGGCCAGGGAGGGCGAGAAGGTGCTGCTGTCCCTGGCAGCAGGAGAGAGCTACCCAGGGGCTGCAGGCAGCCCCTCCCGCCCACGTTGGGGGTCACCTAAGGGCTCCCCCGCCCCCACACCAGGGTCCTTAGTATCAACTTCTGCTTCTATTCCTTTCTGCCCTGGAAGTGAGGGTTTGGGGCCTGCCTGAGAGGCTGGAGTCTCACGGGGGTGGAGGAGGGGGCGACAGTGTACATGTGCCCAAGGCCTCCGTGCCCATTTATTCCCCTGCAGATTAGGCTCTGTGGCGCCTGCTAGATCTGTGTATGTCCACGATCAGGGCCAACTACGTGTGTGTGTGTGTGTGTGTGTGTGTACTTGCATGAGGGCCATAAGGCTGGGGGGGTGGGAGGGGCCTGGGTGTATGTGTGTCATACCTGTGTGTGCATGGCTGGGTGATCCCCTGGACTGTTGGTCAATGTACCCGAGGCCCAGGGATATATCTGGGCACCAGGTGTGTCCTGTGTATGTCTCTGTGTTGTGACTGCCCATGGCAGTTTGTGTCAGTGACACTTTGTATCTCTTTGTATCAGGGTCAATGTGCTCCTTCCCTGTGCCATTGGGCATGTCCTTGCAGGTATCTGATGGCTTGTTTGTTTGACAGTGTGTTAGCACATCTCCATTTTATTAGTGTCATTCTGTGTGCCTGGCTGGCTACTGCCAAGATGTTTTGGTGTGGCTTTGTGTGTGCCTTTGGTGTCTATATATAGGAGTTGTATGTCTGGAGCGCCTCACAGTGTGGTTGTGTGATCATGCCTGTCAGTGTGTCAGCATGAATATGTACGGGTCAGCACGCACCGGGTGTGTGGGTATCTCGGTGTGTATCAGTGTGTGTCCGTGGGAGGCCTGCGCTGGTGTGTCTAAGCATGGTTGCTTGTTGGAATGGGTGTGTATAGGTTATCAGCGTGTGATGGTGGGCCTGTGTGCCAGTCAGTGTGTGGGTCACGGGCTGGTGTGCTGGGGTGTGTGTCTATGCTGTGTGTGTGTGTGTAGGTATCTGTGTGTGCTTCGTTGTTGGAACGTGGAACGTGTGGCAATGCCTTCTGTATGTGACATGTTGGCGGGGTCCGAACCCTGCTGTGTGTCAGCGTGTGTCTGCGACGGAACGCGGGCCAGCACGTGTCAGGGTGGCTGTGTCGGTGTGCGCCCCCGCGCGCGCGCGCGTGTGCATGTGTGTGTGTGTGTGTGCGTGTGTGTGTGTGTGTGTGCGCGTGTGTGCGCGCCGGCCGCCGCTCCCCCGCCCTGCCCGCCCCTCCCCGCGCCCCTCCTCCCGCCCGCGCCGCCCGCCCGCTCCCTCTCCCCGGAGTGCGCCGCTTCCAAACTTTGTCTAAACTTTCACTTTCACAGCGCGGCGGCTGCGGCGGCGGCGTTGGCGGCGGCGGCGGGCGAGGGTGACCGGCCGAGCGGCGGCGGCATGGAGTAGACGCGCAGCGGCGGCGGCAGCAGCGGACGCGAGAGGCAGCGGCGAGCGCGGCGGCGGCGGCGGCGGCGGCGGCGGCGGCCCCGGAGCCGGCGGGGCCGAGCCTGCGAGCGGCGAGCGCGGGGCCGCGGGCCGGGCGGGCGCAGCGCGGCGGAGGCCGGAGGAACCGAGCCGGAGCCGGAGCCCGAGCGCGGCCGCCGCCTGCCGGGCCTCCCCTCGCCGCGGCCGGCCGCCGCGCTCCCGCCTGGGCGCCCAGCTATGTACTCCCCGTACTGCCTCACCCAGGTACCGGCCGCCGCCCCTGGGCGACCGGGGAGGGGAGCCGGCGCAGGAGGCCGGCGGGCGGGCGGGCGGGCGGCCGGAGGGGGCGCGCGGTGGCCCGGGGGGAGTGAGACTGCGGGCGGCCGAGGGGTGCAAGCCGTGCTGCGGGCAGTCTCCGCACGCTGGCGGGCGTCACGGTGCGCGTGCGACCCTGGCCACCGGGAGGACTCCTGGTGGGGGCTCCGGAGGTGGCCGGCTGCGTGCGTGGCGCTGCCCCCGGAGCGAGGAGCAGGAGTGCGTGTGTGTGTGTGGTGTGTGTGTGGTGCGTGCGTGTGCGCGCGCGCTCGACTGAGGTGCGGTGGACTCCCGCCGACCGGTGGGCGACTGTGGCGTGCACCCGGGCAGCGTGGCCACTGGCAGTGGTTGCGGGGGTGACAGAGTGGCAGGGGGTGGTCCCGAGGGCGCAGAGCGGGGACTGGGTCCCGCGGCGCTCTGTGGGGCGGGCTCAGCTTTTCCCGAGGGTGGCAGCGGCCGGTATGCGTGGCGGCGGCCCCTGCGTGCAGCCGGGGTGCCCGGGGCCGGCCGAGCGGCCCGGGCGTCGCCCCAAAGTCTTTGTTCAGGCCTCACATGGGAGCGGGGCTAAGAAAATGGCGGGGCTCCCAAATTTCGGAGGGTTAGGGGAGGGGAGGGAGGGACGGGCGCGCTGCCAGCCGGGGCCGCGCCTCTCCGCCGACCCTGGACGTCGCAGCCGCGGCCCCCCCACCGCCCCAAACTTTCCTGGGCGCAAACTTTCCGGCCCCAGCCACCCCGGCTGCAGCGCGGTGGACCAGGCGGGCCGGGGGAATCCCATCCTGCCGCCCGGAGGCGGGAGGGGCGGGAGGCAGCCGTGGATGCTGCCGACAGTGCTGCGGCCAAGCCGTCGGGTCAGCCGCGGGCTCAACAGAGCCGACCTTGGCGCGCTGCGAGAGCAGAGCGCGTCCCGCCTCCAGCGAACTTCCCTGCGCCGCGCTCGCCCGCGGCACAAGCGCGGGGGATGCCTGTCTTGCCACTCCAGCTTCCCTGAGCTGTGGTCCGGGGCTCCGAGAGGGCACAAGAACTGTCCAGTCTCACAGTGGCCCCGGCAGCGCTGCCTGCGGGGCCAGGCTACTGCTGGCAACACGGACTCAGAAGAGGGGACACCTGGGGACTGCCTAGCCCTGCCTGCCAGCAGGGCCCGTGTGTGTAAGGAGAATCTTTAGGCCAGGCCTAGGGTCGTAATTGTCTCCTCTGCCCAGCCTGAGACCTGCCAGCCTTCTGCCAAATGTGCCCACAGATGGGAGTGGGAGTCCAAGTGAATAGGGCTGCTACCAGGTGGCGGTGTGTGGCGAGGGGCAAGAGAGTTCGTCGGGGTTGTGTGTCAGCCGTGGCCGCACCACACTCCTATATCCACAGATGCGAGTGCGTATGTGTGTGTCAATCTTGGGGTCTGCGTGTGACTTCTCTGTGTTGGCAGGGGGCAGGCCTATGTGGCCCAGGGAGGAGGTTTTCCTGTACAGAACTAGGTGTGAGTGTTGGTGAGGGTACAAAGGCACATGTATGTGTCACAGTGTACAAGTAGGTAGAAGCAGGCACTCTGGCCACTGTGGCAGCCCGGGAGACCCCCATCTGTACCTCGGACTGACCAATCACTCTGTCTTGGGCCCTGTGACAACTCTGCCCACCTAGCGGGGTGTGAGCTGTGGGCTGACTTTGGGGCTAGGCTTGGCTGGACTGCGTGCTGGTGTTCGGGGGGCCTAGTGGGATCGAGACCCCATGCTTAAGTAGCCCCTTGCCCACCCAGCTACCCGCCCAGCAGCCTGGCCTGCCCCCTGAGACCTGGGTAAGACTTGGGCTCCTGGGAAAGAAAAGGCCAGCCAGTCCACTGGTGATAAGACTAGGAAGGGGCTGGGGTAGCCCCCAACTCAGGGCCATGGCCAAAGCTTGACTCTATGACAGCCCTGAAGGGAGCAAGGGCTCAGCTCTGTCATAGGCTTGAGTGTGCCAGGGTGGATGGGGAGGAGACAGGGCATGGGTCTCTCTGGGTTGCACCCTTCAGCTCTGTGCAGGCGGCTGCTGTCAGCTGGTCAGCAGGGTCTGGTCCGCCCCTCCCGACAGTCACATCTCTTGGATCCAGAGTCTCTGTTTTTACAAATCTTTCTGCTTCCGTAATTTGCCCTGCTGGTCTCTGTCTCTTTCCTCTCTCTCTGTCTCTATATCTGGTTGCTCTGCCCCCTTTCTGTCTCTCTCTCTTTCTGTGTCTCTCTCTCTTAGCCTCTGTCCTTCCATATCTTTGACTGTCCCTGTCTCTCCCTGTCTCTGTCTCTGACTTTGGTTCTGGCCCCGTCTCTGCGTCCTCTGCTCCCCACGAGTCTCGGACTTTCTCTGTCTCTGGCCTCTCTCTCTCTCTCCCCCTTTTCTTTTTTTCAAACCAGAATTGGCTTCGATTTTAAAGTCAATAAATGATTGAGCAGGAACGAGCTTGGAGCAGTGGGGCCCTGGCGGGGAAAGGCACTGTGGGCGAGGGGGAAGGGTGGTGGTGGGGGGAAATCTCCTTCTGGAAAAAGCATCGAAATCCAGGGCGGCTGGGCGGGGCGCTTGCTGGCGCTGCTTGAGCCCACTGAGGCCCTAGGCCTGGGTCCTCGGCAGACAGGAGGGGGTGGATGGATGGCACCCCTTCCCCAACAAACAGACACACACCAGAATGAGGACATACATATAAATCACCACCACCCCCACCAAAATGGGGACATAAATGACCTGCTCATGTCGATCATCCAGACACACGTCCATGGAGGAACCTACAGACGCAGGAAATGGTGGACCTCTGTAGGCTCCCACATACAGCGCACACACATAAACACACACACGCACCCCCCTGAGACGGGACATGTGTATCAACGTGGACTCACGAAGACACGGCAGTACCTCCCGGATACACTCTGATACAGGCTGACTCAAGTGTGTGTTCACCCCTGCGCTTGCTCACACAGACTGAAGGACAGATGGATGGACAGACACATGCTTTTATATAAGACGTAACGCTCTTGGCTTACCTGGGTATGTACGCAGACGTGCACACTTGCCGACATTTCCTGCCACACAGCCACACAAGCAGCAGAATGTTCACACACCGTTGTTTTTGTGGAGCTGCACACACACTCCTTCCAGGGCAGGGGCTGTGGGCTGAGGCCTCCCTGATGCCCCCGCCTCAGCTCTCTCCTTGGGGCACAGTGGCCACCCTTCTGTCCCCATGATGCTCTTGCTTCCTGTCCTGGTGCAGCGTAGGGCCCCCTTTTAATGGTGCATTTTCTCCCTGGCTCTGGCCCTCCCGGCTTCATGCCCACTTCTGGGATGGGGTGTGTGTGCAGGCATGAGTTGGGATGGGGCAGGCCATGCTCGGGGCTAGGTTGGACTCTCTTAAATGTTTTGAGGCTGGACCAGGCAATGCTTGGAGCCAAGGGCTCTGCTGGGTTAATTGGGGAGGGGTGGGATGCTCCCTTCTTGCTGGGTGCTGGAGTCAGGGGTCCTTGCTGAACCAGGAATGTATTGTGCGGCCTCAGGGGCCCCAGATGGAGGCTGTGGGTGCAGAGGTCAAGAACTGGGCTTTGTCATTAGATGGCACAGAACTCTGGCTCTGCATCTTTTTTTTTTTTTTAAGATTTTATTTATTTGACAGAGAGAAACACAGCTAGAGAGGGAACACAAACAGAGGGATTGAGAGAGGGAGAAGCAGGCTTCCCGCCGAGCAGGGAGCCCGATGTGGGACTTGATCCCGGGTCTCCGGGATCATGACCCGAGCCGAAGGCAGTCGCCCAACCAACTAGGCCACCCAGGCGCCCCTGGCTCTGCATCTTCTAATCCTGTGAATTGAACCACACATTTTCCTGGTCTGTAAAATGGGTAATAACAGCACCTATCAGACTGTGATTAGGCTTAGTGCAGTGCCTGGCCTGTAACATGTATTTAGGAGATGGGATGACTTATCATTTTGGTTATCATCATTAGGTCACCCCTAGGCCTTCCCAGATATGGGAAGAGTACTTCTGAGGGTGTGGAAGTCCCAACCATAGAAGTCTGAGAAGACTGACTGGAGGAGGAAGCAAGGAATGAGTTTGGGAGGAGGGAAGCCAGCTCATGGCCCAGCTCTTTCCCTTGGGTGGAGTCCTATTAACCAGGCTGAGGGCAGCCGGGGTTCAGGGCAGGGAGAAATGATGGGGAAGGCGGAGGGGGGGACGGGCAGGAGGGGGAGAGATAAGCCCTGTAATACCCTATGGAGTCCAGATACCTTTGTGGGGGCCACGGTTGCCCTGACCCTTTCCCTAGTCTCGACCCTGACTTCAAGCAGGCCCACTTTGGGGCTGGGCTCTGAGGCCTGTTCTGGAGCATGTAGGAGTGTGTGTGCATGCACACGAGTGTCCAAATGTGAGAGGGCCGAAGAGCCTGGAGTTGGGGCTGGGTCTTGATGATGACTTCAGGGATGTCTGCATGACTCCAGGGTTGTTTCTGCATTTAGACGCGAATGGTGTCCCCCGGGTCCACCATAGGACAAGGATGCATATGGGGGAATCCTATGTGGGCACCTGGCAGGGTCAGACTAGTCACCGGGGGTGTGTGTAGGGGGTAGGCACACAGCTGGGGCTGCTGGTGAATCTCCCCTGTAGTGTCTGATCGCTGGCTTCCGTGTTCAACCCGCTGGGAGCCTGGCCTTTTAGGTCGGCTTGGTCCTTGTTCTCTCTGCTCTTGAAGCACAAATTTGGGGTCTCTCACTTCCCTCCAGCTGGACCAGGAGAGGCAGAAGATGAGCACATACCTGTGTTTTCCTCCAACAAAGTGCAGAGGACAGGGCTCCTGCCCCCAACCGCCCCTGGAACTGGGGTAGAGGCAAGAAGGGTGTGTATTCATTGTCCTATCCCCAAAGCCCCAGATGTGGAGGCAAAGGAGCCAGGAGGATGGCTGTGAATGGCTAACTGGGTTCTCCCCGATCCGCGTGCGTTCACTGGTGTGTTGGGCTTCAGACCACCATTTTGCTGTCGATGGCCATGTGGCTGCAAAGGTCTGCGTGGGTCCATCTGCAAGTGTCCCCGTGTCTCCATGTGTCCGTCATTGGGTACTGCCTGCTCGTGCCTCCGAGGGTCATCCCAAGCTCCATGTCTGTGTATCCAGGGAACAGTGGGGCTGTGGGTGTGTGTCACTGTGTTTATTGGGTGCCTGATGTCGTCTTTGTGTCGTGGTGCCCCCATGGCATGTCGGTGTGCCGCTAAATGTAGTCTCTGTCTGTCTGAGTGTTGCGGCAAAGGTTGTATCGGTGTGCCTTCCGACGCATGTCGACCTGTGTCAGTGAGCGTGTCAATGCCTGTGTCTCCGGGTGTCACCCCCCCCCCCGTGGCATTTTGCGTGCTGGGCTTGTCCCTGTGACCACCAATGTGTATCTCACTACAAGGGCCCCCTCTCCTTGGCCCCCTTTGGCTTTTTGGCAGCGTGTGAAATGCCCGCTGTGGTGGCCAGGCTAGCGGCTGGGAGCAGGCCGGCCTCTCCACGGCTTCCCGTGAGGTCAGGCAGCCGCGGTGGCCCTGATGTGGGCCCCGCCTGTGCCCCTGGCCCGGCATGGACAGAAGCCCGTTGTGTGGCGAGGTGCGGGTGTGCGTTTGGGCCGCCCACAGGCCTCCCTCTGTCTGCCGGGTGCGCATTGATCTAGGCTTCTGCTTATGTCCGTCCTGGCCTGGCCAGCTGGGGCGTCCGGCTGTCTCTGTGGGCCTGAGCCCTCCGCCCCCGCTGCCCCCACAGTCAAGCCTGCCCTGCGTCCCACAACTCCCATGCCACACGCTGTCCCTCCGAAGCTCTGAGAGCTCGGATTTGGAAACCGAGGCCCCCCCTTCTTTCTTTCTCTCTCTCTCTTTCCTCCCTCTCTCCTCCCCTCCTCCCGCTCCCTCTCTCCCTCTCTCTCTCCTCCTGCCAAACGCGTCTTGGCTCTGTCTGAATATCTCTCCTCCTCGATTTTTGGCTCCAGCTCTGGGCGCGTTCACTAAAAGAAGGGCTAGCTCCCCCCTTCCCTGCCCCCCCTCCTCGCTGCCTCCCCCCTCCTGAGGAGCCCCTCTGAGAGCGGGAGTGGCCATGTGTAGGGGCCTGGGCCCCCCAAGTGGGCTTGGCCAAGGGGGCACAGGCCTGATGGGTGTGGGGGCTGGGGGGATGGGGCCTGGCAGCCGGAGGGGGGCAGCAACCAGGGTGACCGTGCTGCCTGGCTGGCCTGGTGGGCAGGTGGGGAGGGGTCGGGGGCATGGAGCTGGGGTGTCTGGCTTCTGGTGGGGCTGGCAGGCCTCTGTGAGGCGCAGCTGTGCCCAGAACTCAGAGCTGCGTTTGCCACCACTACCGATGTGGCTGCGCCAGCCGGGGAGGGGGAGGCGGGTGGCGGGCACTGCGGCGATCCGGAGCCAATCGGAAGCCAGAGTTGCACTGGGGAGCTTTCCCCCTACTGGGGCCCCACCCTGAGGGGAGCTGGGGGTGGTGGCTTGCAGTGTTCAGGGGGCAGTGCCACCACCACCACCGAGGACCCTGCCCCCTCGCCTGAAAGCTCAGTGCCAGCCTTCCTGGCACAGATTGAGCACGGGCGGGGGTCTGTCCCCACCTGAATCGTGGGAGCCAAGCTGGAGGAAGGTGCAGCTCAGAGGTGCCCTGCCACCCCCTTGGCCCGGGGAGGCGGCTGTCCGTCCCTGGGCAGTCAGGACCGGGGGTGGGGCCAGATCATCTAGGAGATTCCACCCCCATATTGGCTCAGCAGAATCCTCTTGGCGTTTATTCTGGGTCCATCTCACACAAAGTCGTACATTGTCACCAGCACACGCGGGCACAGCACACCTTCCTAAATCAGGAGCACACAGACACGGGCGGCCCCACACAAAGGGACTCGCCTTTACACACGAACACCTAGAACACCCAAAACACATCGGCGTGGGCTACCCGTGCGGGGCGTGCCCATGGGTGTACGGGGTCACACAATCATGAGCCACGAGCCACATGGCACAGACGCATGCTTTTGGCTGTGGCCAAACACATAGGACCACGGAGAGTTGCACGGACCCACAGACGCTCGGTGAGCAGCACATGGCACACGCATGGATTAATACTGTCAGACACCCCGAAACATACACAGGAGCACGGACGCACCCTCCCACCATCAGACACGGAGGAGCACATGCACACGGCCACACACTCTCAGACACACAGCGATGCACACACGCTTGGCAATGTCTGGGAACATATTTGGTCATCACTCTTGCAGGGGAGTTTGCTACTGGCACCTTCCGAAGGGAAGCCAGGGACGCTGCCCAGCCCCCTCCAGCTCACAAGATGCCCCCACCGCCAACAGTGATCCCGTCCCCCCATGTCAACAGTGCCGAAGCGGCGACACTAAATCCTAGTCTTGTCAGACACACACAGTAACATACATGGGCACATGGACATCCATCACACACACGTGGGTGCATGCGTGTGCGCGCACACACACGCACGGACCAGACGCCGCTGTCAGTGCCACACAGTCTTGCTCATTGGGACCCACTTGTTGTCCCAAATGCAACCCACCCCCATACAAAAGCCCAGGCACAGACGGTGTGGTGTTGCAGTCCCAAGTTGCCGCAGTACGTGTGGATGAGTGTCATGCCCACATGGGCATTCACACCTGGGTGACACCTGGCCCTGTTTGGAAATGGCGGCTGAGCGCTGAGACCTGGCCTCCTCGTGCCTCCCCTCTGCAGGCCTGCCCTCTGGCTGACTTTGAGCAGCCAGTTCCACCACCCTGACCTCTCTGGATGGAATTTGGGACTCTTGAATCCCTGTGCTGGTTTGTCACAGCCTGGGGGGAAAAGACTGCGAAGCCACATGCCTGCGCTGGTCCAGGACACCCCAGCCCTCTGGCCCAGTGGCTCCACTCTAACTGTCCCGCTTCTGGAAGCCATCAAGACAGTCCGGGATGGAGGCGAGGCTAATTTCTGAAACTCTTGTGCTCCGTGGGGCTGTCTCTTTAATCCTCTGGCCATGGACTCTTCATTTCTGACTCTGGAGAAAGAAGAGAGAGGGGTGGCAGAATCACACAGGGAGAAAGCATTTTATGGGATTATAATGCGATGTCCTAAAAGCTATAGCGATGGCTAAGTGTGCTGTGTGCTTGCTCTGTCGCAGCTTCCATGTGAGGCAGGTGTGGCAGGGGTTAGCTGTGTCCGTGTGTGTGCTACTGTGTGTGGATGACAGCATAATAAGGTAGGGTTTCTTTAGTTCGGCACTGTTGGCATTTGGGACACTTGGGCATTATTAGGAGAGCGGGGCATCTGAGCCAACTTCCTGGGTTTGAATCCTGGCTCTGCTGTTCACTAGCTGTGTGACCTTGGACAAGTCACAACCTCTCTGTGCCTCTGGTTTCCTCTCACAGGGTTATGGTAAGGACCAAAGGAGTTGGCTTATAGGAAGTGCTTTAAAGCACTTGATGTGA
Organism: Spilogale gracilis; assembly: GCA_004023965.1. Classification (NCBI taxonomy): domain Eukaryota; kingdom Metazoa; phylum Chordata; class Mammalia; order Carnivora; family Mephitidae; genus Spilogale; species Spilogale gracilis. The sequence goes on from PITA01004783.1 coordinate 30,632, forward strand.
AATAAGTGCTTGATTTTATAGATGAGAAGCTAAGGAAGAGATATCTAGTGCCAAGATCAAGGGCTAGGAGGTGATAGAGCCTGGGCCTCTTCTCTGACTGCCACCACTCTAAATCCTCCTGATGGGACAGAATTGCAGCTTATTCTGTGGCCTTTACCAAATTTCAGAGTGGGCCTGTACATCCCCATACCCCCACGTGCAGCTTGCCCCAGCTGTCAGCCCTTGAGCCCTTCTTACCACCCTGACCTTCACATCTTCTTCCATTCATCCTCAGAGTGAGAGTGGGTGGTCGGCTCACGCATTCTGCACCACCACCAGCCTGGCTTGCCTTCACTACCCCGACAGGGCGTGATGCTGTCTCCCACACCTTGCTGGGCACCCAGCTGGAGCCCGAGCGCTCTGGGTGCCGCCGGGGGCCTGTGCATTCCTTCAACAAATATTTACTCAGCACCTCCCGGGTGCCAGGCCCTGTTCTAGGCCCTGGGGGCTCAGGAGAGAGCAAAATCGGTAGAGGTGCCAGCCCCGGTGGGAGGGTAGACAGTGAACCTGATAAACAAGGGAGTGTCCAGTACTTGAGACAGTGATAGGTGCTAGGAGGAAAAGAACAGGTAGGGCCCACGGAAGTGCTGGGCAGCTGCTGTTTTAGCAGAGGTGGTCTGAGAGGCCTTGTGGCCCGGTGCTGACCCGCCACTCAACGTAGCTCTGCCGTAGCTCAGGTCCGGCCTTACAGGCCCTTTTCTCTCTCGGAGGGGGCAGTCCGGAGGTCAAGGGTATGAGGCTTAGCATGGTTGCCCCCACGTCTGCCCCCACCCCGGCCCGTGCACAGCCTGTTGTTGGTGCCGACTGAGGTTGTCCACTATCCGTGCTTGTGCCTGTGTGCATACACTGTATGCTGCCCGCCCAAGACAGCGAGACAAGATGGCCGGGGTTTCTCCTGTATAGAAACTGGGCCTCGATGGGCACCCTGTGTTCTCAGCCCTCCTGCTCTGGGCTGGGGGTGGGGCAGGGGCAGCTGGTGGCCCGGAGTGGCACTTCCACCTGGGCCCCTCGATTTAGCTCCCCCGGGGCGGTCCCGGTTTATTTTTACCCCAGCCCGTCACCTTGGCAGTGCCAGGCCGTGCCATCTTTGTAGGGTCTTGGGGACCTGCCCACGGGCTTGAGGGGACCTGGCTTTGTCTGTTGGACCTCTATTTCCACGGGGCCCCCATCTTCCTCTGCCCCCAAAGTTCTAGAAGTGAGGGCTCTGGGCTGGGGCTGGTGGGGTCAGTGCTGCCGGTTGGCAACCTCCGTGCCTAGCCTGGTGGCATTTGGTTTGGCGCCCTGCCTGCCCGCCACCCCCACCCCATGCCCGGGCAGAGCCCAGCGGCTGCTGCTGCCAGTCTCCATTTCAAAGCTTGGGGTGGGGGTGGGGGAGCGTTGGGCGCCTCCCGGCCCCCTGCCTGTCCCGTGCCACCCGGGGCTTGTCCCCCCCCTCCATGCCTGCTCCCTGGAAGGCCCTGGACTGCTTTTCTCGCTGCCCCTTTGCAGCTCAGAGCTCAACAAGGATGCCCGCCTGGCTTCCATCTTCCCTGCTCGTTTCCTCCCTTGCTTGCCTGTAATGGCTCACCATTTTTGGCATCTCCTCCTCCTCCCCCTCCCATAGGCACCAACCTCACTTCCAAACCCACCATTGCTGGCTCTCAGGCCTTCTCTGCTGCCTGGGTGCGTGTGTGTGTATGTGTGTGTGTGTGTGTGTGTGTGTGTGTGTGTGTGTGTGTGTGTGTGTGTATGGGTGTCTGGAGGGGGCACAGGCTCTGAGCCAGCTTGTGCAACCTGCCTCAAGGCTGGCAGAGCTGGGCGGTGCAAAGGGGGCAGCACAGAAAAGTGTAGACCCTTCCATTTCTAACCAGACCCAGGGACCCAGAATCAGCCTCTGGGCCACCAGGAGACCAGGGTGGGCATTCCTGCCAAAGTCCAGGGCCTGGACTGGCAAAAATAAAGGCTTTTATCTGTGGGGTGCCCAGATCCTTCCTCCCCCAGGTCCCCCCCTCCTGGGGCTTCAGGATTCCTGCTCCTCCTCTCTGGAGCTTTAGGGAGGGGAACTAAGCCCCATGTTGGGCACTCGTGCCCCCAGAGGGGCAAGGGACTTCGGAGGAACCGGTTTACTCCCCCCCCCAACCCAAGCCCGCTGCCTGGGCCTCTCTGCCTCTCTCGGCACTAAACAAAGTTTGCTAAGTAACTTCAAATGTTATTTGAGGACGGCCTGGCCTCAGCCCAAGGCGGCCCTGTGGAAACTTGTTTTTCGCTGCCGAGGCTGCAAGTATCAAAGACACACTTTCGGGGGGGGGGTGCTTCAGTGCCTCTCCCCCCTCTGTAGCAGGGGCTGGCCCTGAATGGACACACAGACGTACAGAGGCCCGTGCCGACAGAGGGACACATACATCATTCTGTGGCTTGCACACCAGACACACGACAGCCGTGGACACAGCCCATGCCATAACGCACAAAACATACACGTCCCGACACACCTAGAGGGGGGCGGGGTTCACAGGGTGCTGCCCCCAGCCCACAGGGCCTGGGATTTTTCCAGCTGGTGAGGTTTCTCAAAACCTGAAGTCCTATGTCCTCAGGTCTCCTGGGCACAAGCTGGTGCTCCAACAAGTCCCTTCCCCTCTCTCAGCCTCAGTTTCCCCAGCTGTAGAGGAAAGAGGTGGGCCAGGGTGGTAGATGAAGTGGAACCCCCCACTGATTAGGGAAGTGCCTGGCTTTTCTCCTCCCTCTGGCAGGGTTGATATGAGGAGTCCCTAAAATCCGGGGTTTGAGCAGAGCCTGGAGTCCTGTGCTCTTACCTGTCAACCAGAGTTTCTGCCAGTCCTGACCGCCCCCCCCCAGCTGATGTGTGTCCACTCTGACTGGAGGCCCCAACCTCAAGCAGCTCCGGGTTCTCCAGGTCCCAGGCAAGTCTCTGGTCTTCTCTCCTTCTCCCTCCATTTTCTTCCTGGCTTTTCTGGAGCTTTCCCCCAAACCCTCCCTTTTCTTGATCTCCACCATCCCTGCCCAGGCCTGGAGCTCAGGGAAACTGTGGGAAACAGGCTTAGGCTGTGTGTCCCTGACTGAAGCCAGCCAGACCTGGGGTCCTTCATACCCCAAGATCCCCGATGACCTTTCTGGGCTCTTCTGAACTCAAGCAAGAAGCTGGGTGGGATCCTGAGTTGACAACAGTGGGTGTAGGGGAGGCTTTATCATAGGGTCCCTCTGACCTGTCACCTACCAAGGTTTGCAAGCAAGTGGAGTCCCACTGGACACGATAGAGAGGCCAAGTCCTGAGGGGCCACTGGACCGACTCCCCAGGGTCCCTGAGAGTCTCCCCCTTTCACTGTTAGCCAGAGCCTCACTGAGGTAGGTTTTCGGGAGTCCCCCAGTCCCAGCCCCACACACTGCCTCGTCTCCACTCACAGTCGGTACCCGCAACACCCCGCCACCCGCAGTCTGTCGCGCAGTGACAGCCTGTCACAGGCACTGCCGCACACCGGCACAATCTGTCGTCCACGCACAGTCTCACACACAACCTGTCACACACACGCACACACACAGCGGCACAGTCGCACGCACAGCCAGCCTCACGCGATCACACCAAGCGTCACAGCTTGTCACAGCCATAGACTCCTCACAATAAAAATAACAGCTACCAACTCCAGAGCAATTATGCCTGGGCAGCAGGCGGAGTGTGTGTGTGCGTGTGTGCACGTGTGTGCACATGACCTCCTGTAACCCTCCCAACAAGAGGCAGGTGTGAGTAACCTGTTTTACAGATGAGGAAGCAGAGGCCACAAGGTCAAAGCCAAGGCCATGAGGCTGGAAATGGGGGAGGGAGAAATTAGTCAGGCCCCCAGGGGCAAGCAAGGCTTAAACAGGTCACCCTGGTTTTCAATTCACTCCTATTCAGCTGAGGCACCCCCTCTTGGCCCTCCGGTGGGAGTTCCCTTCCCATTCTCCAGATGGGAAAAACTGAGGTTCTAAGCAGTCCAGCCAAGAAACGGGAAGGGGCCTCAAACTGTCTGCCCACTGCTGCAGAAATTCGAGCCCTGCTCTCCTCCCCAAATGCTATTTGGCTCCTAGCATGTGGTGGCAGGATTCCCTGTGTAGGATCCTTTGACTGGGGCCAGGGTCTCAGTCCACGGGGCGGGGGTCGGGGTGAAGGAGTGGGGCAGTGGGGAACTGGCAGCTGTAGGCACCAGTGAAGTTCCTTAGCCCAAGCCAAGGCCAGGAGTCGAGGGCTGCCCAGCACCCCTGCTCCCCAAGGCTCTGCGCATTCCAGGGCGATCCCTCCTCCTCCTCCTCCTCTGCTGCCTGCCTTCCCTCACTTTCCCCTTCTTTGTTCCACCCCTGCCGCTCCCCGGGGCTTCCCCCGTTAGGGCTGCCCTGGCCAAAACCAACACGCCTCCAATGACTTCCCGCCTGCTGAGGCTGGCTGGGCAGCTGGCCCTGCCCCCTGGCCTGCTCAGGGGCAAGATGCAGGCTCTGCTGGCCTTGACGGTGCCCTAGCACACGGGGCCGCTCTAGGGGGCTTGGGAGCACATGTGCATGGCGCCCCGGGGGCAGCCTCAGTGTCCCACAGCCCCGCAGGCTGCTCAGGGGGGCTCACAAGGAGGTCCCATGGGGATCCCAGGCACCGCCAGTTTGTACGCAGGCCTGACCCCTAGTGAGACTGCCAGGAGCACACAACACGCTGTTGCCCGACATCAGATAGGGCCACCCTCACACACACACCACGGACACACCACATGCCCCACTCCCCTGCTTCTGCCCAGACCTGGCTCTGAGGACAGGGACTGCCCTGTACCCCCGTGGGTGTGCTGGGCTCAGGGGGGTCGCCAAGCCCACAGGAGCCGCTGATGCCCACACACGTGGCTCCAGGCCCACGCAGGTACACACCTCCCTAGCCTGCACACGCATGTGTTTCACGTGAGCTGCACACCTGCCAGGCTGCCCAGGGCACCTGGCTCTAAAGCCGCATTCAGGTGGTTGGGGGAGGAGACCGGGAAGCCGAGGCCTAATTCCCACCACCCGCTGGATTTCTCTCAGAACACCCGCCTCCCCAAATGTCCCTGGGGTGAAGGTGAGAGCCCCAGAACTGCTACTCAGTGGTGCCCCTGCATGTGACATATTTATATTGGAAATTTGTACCTTTATATATATTTTACATAGAACCTCCCCCCATTCCTGCTTCCATGTTTTACCATCCCCCACTCAGCTTGGTCCCAAACCTGCAAGCCCCTTTTCGCCAAGCAGGGACATGGGGCTGGGCAGCAGCAGCCTTCCTCCTTCCCCCTTCCCCCTGTGGATGCCCCACATTCTTAAAGGCCAGGCCACACCAGCAAATACTGCCGCACTCCCCAAAACACAATCGCGGGGGTGGGTGCTGGCGGCCAGACGTTGCTTTTTGGTGTGTGTTTGCTGTTGCTGCTTAAATTAATCCTGAGTGACGGCCCACAATTCCTCTCCACAAAGAGGCCATTTAATGCCCCCTCCCGGAGCGAAACTTCCATTTGCCCCCCTGAGCCCAGCTTGGCAGCTCAAACCCTGCGCTGCCTTCCTGGCTTTCCCTCCAGGTGCACCTGGGCGGAGGCAGATTCCCCTAGCGCACCAGGGGGACCTGGGGGGAAGCCAGTGGGTGAGTTTTGGAGGGGTGGGAGGTATCTTAAAATCAAAGTGCATTGCTGAGCAGAGGTGGGGTGGGGAGTCTCAGGACTCCCTAGATGGTCCCACTACCCATCGGTAGCTTTGATACCCCAACACGGCTGCCTCCTACATCGCCCTGAAGATATCCTGCACCCCCCACCGGTTCATCACATCCTGTGCCTTTGCAAACTCCGGCAGAAATGTGCCACCGTGCTATGCACTAGCCCCAGCATATGCCCCTTGCCAGGTGCCCACCACCTACAAACTTCTTTCATTGTTGCCTCCAAGGTGCTCTTTAGGAGTGTGGCATTCTCAGACCGCTGCAATTAGCTCACGCCTGGGGTGGCGGGGTATAGGTGGGTGGAGGTCGGGGGAGGCCTCCCCTGGGCTCAGGCAGAGGGAGGGCTGTGTTCTTCCCACGCGGCAGGACACAGGTGCTGACGAAAACAACAACACGGCCCTGGACGTGCGGATGACCCTGGCCCTGGGGCACCAGAGGGCCGTTGGCTCAGAGCGGGCTGGGTGCAAAGTCGGGCGTGTGCATGCTCGGAGGCAAAAAGGCGGGAAGCCGTCGAGGGACAAGAGCCTGTGCGCACACGACGGTTGGGTCACTTGGGCGGAACCTCGCCAGGGCGTTGACTGAGCATCGAGGAGTGAGGACCACTGCCCCCGCGGGGAGGCGAGCGGAAACCGAGAACAGGTGTGAAGGAGCCCGCGGAGGAGAATGGTCACCCCTGCAGGCCCTCTGGCTAGGTCCCTGCGCAGGGGGTGGGAGGAGGGAAGTTCCTCTCCTCCCCTCCCCCACGCCCTCCCCTCCCCCCGCGCCAAGCAGGCGGACGCCCTTCCCCTCAGGGCGAACCCAAACTCTCGCAGCAACCACCCCAAAGTGACCCGCTTGTCGTCGAGGGCCTGCCGGGCTCCCGTGCCGGGGCCCTCGCCATTTGCAGCAGCAGAGGCCGCCGCCAGAAGGGGCTCAAATGGCGGCGTTTTGGCCCGTCAGCCGGTTGGGTCCCCAGGCGCTCCGGGTGGGGCGCTCCGGGTGGGGCCGTGGGCCGACTTGCCTAAGTCGCCTCTTTCGTGCCCGTCGGGATACCCGACAGGGGATAATGCACGCCAGGGCTTTGGAATGAATGCGATGTTGATAATTCCTGCTATTCTTGAGTCGCGCGGAGGACTTTGGGGGTTAAATGCCCCGGAATCTGTGGTCAACCTTGGGGCACCGATCTGGTGAGGGTCCCTTCTCTGCCCCCCATCCTGCGCGCCTCGCTACCGCCAGACCCTAGGCCTCCGGAGAGCCTCCCCATTTCTCCCCAAGCCGCCGCCGGCTCTTTTGGGGGAATAAAGGAGGGGAAATATAGCAGGGGAGATTTGTGTTTGTTTCGAGGGTTGGCTGGGTTCGGGGGCGTTTGGCCTCCAGCAGGCACGGGGGAAAAAATATGACTAAGTGACAGAAAATGTGCTTTCCCCTCCCCTCTCCCCTGCCTTCAGGCCGCAGAAGCTGCGCTGTCTCCAAGAACCTTAAAAAAAAATAATCCCCCCCAGATCCCCTCCAATCAATACTGCCTTTCTTGTCATGGATGACTTCTTGAATTTGGGGTACTAAGTCCCCCCTGCCCCATTGCTGCCAGCCATTCTGCTGCATGGTGTGGGCAGGGGGGGAGGATGGATAAGTGGGAAAGGATTGTGTGCGCAGAGTGGGCCTGACTTAACCTGTTGGAGGAGGCCGGTGTCCGGGTGAAGCCACCCAGCCACCCCTTCCCAAGCTCCAGTGGCATCCCAGCCTTCAGTGAGAGCGCCCTGGGGGCCTCCCGCTGGCCCCTCGGAAACCAGTCATTAACCCGACCTCTTATCGGCCAAATTACTTAAATGCGCTTTGGTGGTGTTAGGTCCTTTTCCTTTTCCATGTGCTGATGACTCAGCCTCCTCCAGCTGCGCCTGGGGAGGTGACCCGGGCAGCCACTGACCCTGCACCCTGAACCCAGAGGCGGCCCATCCCAGCAGCACCTCCCCGGCCCCAGGCTCCCAGACCACGCTTGGCTCCCTCCTCCCCTTATATTTCAGGTCACCTTTTCCCACCTTTTTTAAAAAAAGTATTTTAAAAAATTTAAAGGAGTTTTATTACTTATTTCTCCCCCAAGCATGAGACAGGGGCTGATGGAAACGGGCTGTTAAAAAAAGAAATCAAAATACAAGCCGGTGGCTCGCTGGAGCTGGCGAGCCTCGCCTGCCGCACGACTGAGCTTTTTGGTCGCCAGTTCCCTCGCAGAACCGGGCATGGGGCACCTGGGATCTCCGCTGCTGAAAAGGCGCTATAGAAATGCAAGGAATTATTATGATTTTAATAAAATTGTGTCTCATTTAGGAGCGTGCTTCTGCGCTGCTTCTGTCGTCGGAGCCCGGGTTTGCCGCGGCAAAGTCTGTAATCAGAGAAAAATACCAGCTTTGTTGAGGGTTAGAATGTATCATTGGCTAATGTGTGTGGTTTTTTTTTTTTTAAATAATGCTAAGCATTGGAATAATTAAAGAGTGAGAAATAACTCGTCTCTCCTCTCCCCTCTTCATTGTCTTATTTAAGGGTGAAAAGCGTGCTTTTAGGCAGAGCTGGTTAGTTTTAATGCGGGCTTTTTTCTCGCCCGCCTTTCCCCTCCGCTCCGGTCTGATTCGCAAATCCCCAAACTGGCACAAGCCGGGAAACTTGCGGCAGCCGTTCTTCTCCCGGAGTTGGAGCCTCGCTCTCCTTTTTTCCCCTCTTTCAGAGACAACCCTCTCCTCTTCCCTCCCCCGCCTCTGGGCCCTGACCCACTGCCTGGTTTGCGCTAGAGCGATTTAAAAAAGAAAGAAAGGAAGAAAGGAGCCGGGCTCTGGTACCCCTGTGCCAGCCGAGGGCGCGTTTCCCAGGCGGCGGACTGGTGGGAAAGTCAAACCGGGTGGGGGGTGCGGGGTCTCAGAGGCAGTGTTGATGTCTACCCTGTACTCCCCCCGCAAAAAAGAATCAAGTATTTCTAAAAATCGAAGGATTAGAGGGCTCAGATCCCTTGTCATATTTTAAATCAAGCTGAACAGTTCTTTCTTCTCGGCCCCATACGCAATAGGAAGTGAAAATTCGGTCCTTGAGCCGGACTTGGCAGCCCGGTGCCCGCGGTAGGAGAGAGAGCTGCCCACTTGGGCTGGGCCTGGCGTCCAGCCCCAGGACAGGGCTACCACCACCTACGGGGCCTGGATTTGAGGCAGGAGAGCCGAGTACAAGGCCAGTGGTGGGCATGGCTTGGGGAGATGGAATCGAGGAAAGAGCACTTCCTCAGGACTGCAGAGGTTTGCTTCAGGCTGGTGGGATGCTAAGCGGCTGCACCGGCCCTTCCCCCAGTTGTGGGGTGGATGGGCTCAAAAAAGGGGGTTTCTGTAGTGCTTGGGGAAGTTGCAGCTCCCTGTGCCAAAGGAAAGGGAAAAGTGGGCAAGAAATGGGGGTAGAGTTGCAATTGAGTCAGTTATTTATTTGCTTCAGGTGTTTTTAATTAAATGTGTTTCTCTTTTATTTTCCTTGTTATTTGGTGCTTAGACTTTTCTGTGATCCCTTGCATTTTGTCTTTTTACATAAGCAGAATCCCCCCCCCCTTGGAGAGATATTGTGGGAGGTACTTTGCCTTCAGTGCTTTCTCCTGCTTTTTTTAAAATTTAATTTTAAAATTATAAAGTAAATTTAGTGCGAGTGAAAGTGAGGGGGGAGCCAGCTGGGGCTGGAGCCAGGGAAGGGGGAGGCAGATGCAGCAGGGTTGGGTCTCCCTTCCCACGGCTGCCCCAGGACCCCCTTACTCCTCTCCCTGATAGACTTTTGGGGACTGGAATGAGGGCAGCCTGCCTGGGTGGGTGCTCATTTACCCTCCAGGAATCCCTGGCTCTGCAGAGCCACTTTTTCCCCATTACGCTCTACACCCCTGAGGCCCAGGTCTCCGCCTAAGGGCAGGGTGCACGGAGGGTCCCGCTTGATCACTGTGACCGTTTGGCTTTCAGCTCGGTGGGCCTTGTTTGTCCAACACACACACACACACACACACACACACACACACACACACACACACACACACACACACACGCCCTGCGGGACTGCTAACCCCGCTGCACAGTTGGTTGCCCCAGGATCAGAGCTGGGCAGGCACAGAGAGAGACAGAGACTGAGACAGAGAGGCGTGAAACCCCTCTGCAGCAGTGAGGATTCGAGGGGCTTCTTTTCACTGCACTTTGTGTGTGTGTGTGTGTGTGTGGTCACATGAGCCATGCTTGCGGCTCTGTTAACATGTGTATACGTAGGTGCTCCCATTTGACATCGCTGGTAGGGGCAGGAGCTGTTTCTAAGGCCTATAAACTCCCCAAACTCAAGAACTAAAGGCCTGTTCTGCAGGGCTGAAAATGTTCTATTTCTTAATCTGGGTGGGGTTATCCAGGTGTGTTCACTTTGTGAAAATATATCTAGCGCCAGACTTAGAAGTGTGGGATCTTCTCTACTTTTTATGCAGTTCAGTTAAAAAGTTTATTTTTTTTTTAAGGAAGACCCAGCCTCAAAAGAAAAAAGGCCTTTCCTAACAAAATAATAATAATGATAATAAATGATGATTTAAATAAGAATGTCCTCGAGCCGGCTTTGCTTAGGTCTCCCGCTAAAGAATGGTGGGAGGGCTTGTAAAAATTAGTGGGCTGATAAAAAAGCTCACCGGCGTGTGGCCCACGAGGCTTCCAGACCCATCCGTGTGTGTATGGGAGTGCCAGGAAACTGCCTGCAGACTCTTGTCTAGCTGTAGGATTTGTAACATCTCAGGACCAAAGGATGAAAAGTGGTAAGGAAGAAGTTACTTGCCAATTACATTTTGCTGTCAACATCTGGAAAGCAAATTGCAGCTGTTCTCCCTGCCCCCCCCCATTACCACCTCTTCTTTTTTTCTGAACTCTTAAATTTTTGTCTGCGTGCCATCCGTATTTCGGTTTTCTGCTCTGTTACATCTTCACGGCTCTGTTCAAATCGAGTTGTTGGGTTTGGGCTCTAAAAAATATTTTATATATATGTCTCTCATAGTGAGACAGTGTAATTTTTTTGAGCAATTTATTTGAATAGGCTGGCCATCAATTGATAATCCCTTCCCTTTTCTTTCCCCTTCTCGGCTTTCCCAGGACTGTTTAGGCCAGAAGCTTTCGGGGAGGACGCTCTCGGCTGCCCTCGCCTCTGCTCCTCCGGGCAGGTATTACAGCTTCGCCCTCCACGGCCCTTCTGCGATGTTTTTGTTTTCGCTTCGCCCCCCAAAAATATTTGAACCAAAAAGCCTCTTTTTTTTTTCCTCCACCCACAGCAAACTGAAAGGGCTAGTGAACCGTGATTCAACAGAGCGAGGGCGCCTCTTTTCTTCCTTAGCATTAATTAACTCAAGTTCGTTAGGACGTTGGGTCTGTCGCCCACAGTTTTCTCTTGTGTGTGCTGAATCGGGTCATAGAGGGAGACTTCCCGTGCAAACAGTTTGTGTTGGAGCTGGAGGACACAGAGGGGGAGAGAGGGTAAGAAAGAAAGGGAGCCGGAGAGGGACGGATTGTGGCCGAGGGGTGGCCAGGTCCCGAGCTCCCGGCACCCTGGTGCCCGGCCTCTGCGGGGGCCCGGACACCAGGACACCAGGGGAAGGAGGATTCTTGAGTTTTCTTGGCCATGATCCCGATACTAAATTAGTTGGGGGGGAGCAATGCATTTTGAGGGATTGAAAAATGTCTTCCTTCCAACTCCTCAAATTGTACATTTTGGGGAAGCTGCTTGCCCAGACAGGGCCAGCCCAGCTCCCCTGAGCCCTCAGGCAGTGAAGATCCCAGGCTATTCCCATCCTGGCCACCCTGCTCTCAGTCCCTGCTCGGGGCACTGCCTGTTGCCGCAGCAACTGCAAGAAATAGGCTTTCTGTGGGCCAAGGGTGCGAAGAGTGCAGATCGGTGGAGGAGACTGGGGATCGGAGAAACCCTCCCCTGGCCCCTCAGGCTTCTGTCCTGTGACTGGAAGTTGGTGTGGGCTGTGGACCAGGTAGAGCAAGGGGGTGTCACAACGGATCTGCTGGAGCAGTTGAAGAGGGCCTGGGACAGCTGCAAGGGGAGTCTCAGAGGTGCAGGGGAGGGGAGGAACATCTCCCTTGAAGGATCCCCACGTCTTTTGTGGGGTCGGGAGTTACAGCTGGTCTCGGGCAAATATTCAACATTTTACCATTCACTTGGCCTTCTCTCTTGCCCTCTGGGTATTTTTATGGTCCCCCTCCACACACACATACACACACACATACACAGGGACCTCATCTTCACGTGCTGGTTTCCCCTTGCTGTGCCTTTTGTGAGTTTTTTTAAATTCTCACAGAAAGTTGTGAAGCTGGCTTGCGGGGTTCTTCCTTCTTCTGGGGGGCCTTGGTCATCATGGAGTGACACTTTCCAGTCCCACCAGGTGGGTGGGACTCAGGCTCTGCACTGCTCTGACCCCTTGAAGCCCATGGCTGTCCTCTGCCTCCTGCGCCCCGTGGAGGATCCTCACACAGCCCTCCAGCTGGAGGACAGAGCTCTGGCCTTCCCGGCTTTTATTTCTATTTGGTGACACAAGGAAGTTTCAAGCTAAATAGTGAATTAAAGGACTCAGGCTTTTGTTTTCTAGTCTCCATAGAGGATGAAAGTAAATTTCCAGAGGCACTAGAGGGACTCAATGGTCCTCCCAATACCTGTATTCCTACCCTATTTTATTTGGTGCCAGGAGGATGAGGGAGATGGGCCTGGAGCGGGGTGGTGTTTGGAGCCAGAAGGAGGCTGCCTGTTGGCCCGATCCCAGGCCACCGCTCCCAGTCTGTAGACAGGAGGAGAGAAAGAAGGGAAAGGGAGGCGGTTCTATAGGAGAGGGAGAGGAAGAGGACCGTGTGGCCTGGTTCTGATGCAGGCCGTGTCCTAGACCCAGCACAGGGGTGCATTCATTCAGCCAGCTCAAGGACGCTAGAAAAATCGTGTGGGGCTGCCTTTTTAGGCAGAGGAAAACAGGCCCAAGTCAGCCAAAAACCCGCTTTGTCCAAATTCTCTGAGCCTCCTCGCAATGTGCATTTTCTGGTTTCCACGCCTGGCATTTCCAGATTCTTGGATGATTTTACTCTGGCTGCAGAGCCCCTTCCCTCCTCCCGCCCCCCCCAAGGGGGAGGCCCCACCTACTTCTAGGCTAAGCAGGCTGGCTCCTTCCTTTTGCTTCCTACAGTTCTCTTTCCATCTCTGCCCCAGAGTCCGGACACTACCTTCTTCTCCCCCTTCTTCTGTGGGACAAGATGGGAGATGTTGGGAATACAAAGTTGACCTCTTTCTGTTAGGGCCAAGGATGAATTATAAAATCCCAGGAATTGGGCAGAGTAATCAGGGCTCTGTCTGTGGCTTTTAAAAATTTCCTGCTTCCTTTTTCACCCAGACTGCAGATAGGCAGTAGTAAAATGGATACTGAAATATCTGGTTAGTCCTATGAAGGTTTTTTTTTTTTTTAGTTATTTGCACTCACTGTGTATAGTTATCCAAATTAACATGGATACACGTATACATGTATATATGGTATATAATATGCATGTATCCTAGGTCTGAGAGAACAAACTTGGGTCTTAAAGCAAGTAGGATGTGGACAAATAGGATTTTCTAAAGATGAGGAAATGTTCAAACAGCGGCCTGTCGTTAAAGATATAACTTCTAGATGTTTCACTGTTGGCAGGTATGGGTCGCTTTCGAAACCTGTCTCAGGCTGGGAAAATTAATTTGTTTCCTTGAAGACTTGAATACTGAGTGAGGTTCTGTATGAATTTTCCTATTTTCCCTTAAATAGTCCACAAGGCTTCATTTGTTCTGTGGAGTTTTGGAAAACCACACATTTTGCTTTCTTGGGATAGAGGCTGTCATTTTCCTTAGCTAGTTTTTCTTTTTTGCCCCTGCCCAGAGCCCTTGTCTTTTGTTCTTGTTCCTTGTTTTTTTTTCTTTTTTTTCTTTTCTTTTCTTTTCTTTTCTTTTCTTTTCTTTTCTTTTCTCTTCTCTTCTCTTCTTTTCTTTTCTGTTTCTGTCCTATCTTCTCTCCCTCCATCTTTGCCTTTCTTTCCTTGCAGTTTTGGGCCCAACTTGGCTTTTTCTTTCCAGGTTTGGCTATCGTCTCTCTCTTTTCCTCTCTCTTTCTCTCTCTCTCTCACTTTCTCCCTCTTTTTCTGTGGTCTGTTCAGTTTTTTTCTTTTGGAGGTATGTTATTCCTAGTGATGGCTGAAACTGGCATGAGTATTTCAGAAATGTTTCAGTGAAAACTGTTGCTTTATAAAAATCAAATTCTATATACTTGACAATAAGAGAGGCCTTTCTTTCGCAAAAGCAGAAAAATTCATTTTCACGAACCAGAAAGCCCATGTTAATTTTTAAAGTCTTATCTCTGGCTTCTCAATTTGATTTTTCTTTTAAGTGAAGAAAATAGCTTTCCCCCCAAATTGCTTGCTTTTACTTATTTTCCCCCCTTGTCTTTAGTTTTCTTTTTTGCTCCCTGCTCTCACCAGCATCACTGGTTTCCTCTCCCCCTCTCCCCGTTTTTTTTCTCTCATTCTCTTCCCCTCTCCTTCTCAGAGGCCTGCCTGTCCCCTTGCTTCCTCCATCCCCTGAACCCTTGCACTTGTGGGTGACTCAGCCTTTGGCAGCCTTTGGGGAACCTTGAATTGTCTGAAGGTTTTCTTGTCTAGGCTCTTGTCCGTGTGCGGGGTGCAGAGCCTGTGAGCCCTCAGCCCAGGCGGGAGGGAGGGGAGAAGGGAAGGAGGCTGGGTCTGGGACAGGTAATCTTCCAACAGAGCCTCCACTCTCTTAACAAAAAGGGACAGTTCCCTTTTGTCTGGGGCTCCTGAGGGGCGTGCCCAGGGCCTAGAGCCACCCCCAGTGGCCTGGAGGAGGAGGAGGCTGCAGTGGTGGGGGCACACCAAGTGTTTCTAATGGAACCTGAGTGATTTCCCCTCTGTGTGTGCCCACAGAAGAGAGGGAGACCTTCTCCCCTCCCTCCTCAAGCCTTAGGAATACCCTGGCCTAAGGCCACTCTTCCAGAAAACTCCCCCCCCCACCCCAGCCGGTGGCCCCTGTGCTCCCTGGGAATCCACTCTGCGCACCTTCAAGGTCACAACAACTGGCAGGAGAAGGACAATCAGCGATTGTTCTCCTTCCTCTCCTTCCGCCTTAGTCTCCTGGGAAGGGCCTGTTGATCCTCCAGTTAAGGGCGCATTGAGGGGGCGCACTGTGCTCTGTGTGGATCCCGGAGGCTCTACTGAGAAACTCCACCGGCCCTCCTGGGCCACTTCTCGGTCCAGTCTCTCCGCCACTCCCCCGACCTTTGACCCCTCCCTCCATCCCATCGCGCATCTTGTCCTGTTTCCTTAACTTCCACGTGGATCCTCCCGTCCGCCATCTCCCCGCCACCCACCCTGTTGTACCACCAGTGTCGGAATCAACCCATGTTGAGCGCATCTCTTCCACCCGGCACTGTGGTCTGTGAGATGGAATATGCCAGAATTCTCCAGGAGGCCCATGCTGGCCATTTTCTGTTCGGTGTCTAATATTTAATATAAATCAAAATGCCAGAAAAACAGCCATGTGCCAAATATAAACTCACTCCTGGTTTTTACCATCTCATCTCTGACTCTAGAAAGTAAGATTGCTTCTCTCACAGTAGAAAGGCAGGGTTTGGTCTCTGATGTCCCTCAGTTAACATCTTTGGCTAATTGGACCGAAGCTGGTTATTAACATGAAGTTAATTATTGAATGCTACTGTAAGAGGCCTGTCCGCAATGGCACGTGCCTCCTGCTGGCTCACCTGTTTCTCTTGGGGTCAGCTGTGAGCTCACTTCAGACCATCAGGACCTGGACCCTGGGCCAGGGTCCCAGGTGCTGGCCAGCATCTTTCCCACTGTCAGGGTCACAGCAACGGCCCAGGCCTGATATTTTGCTTTGCATGCCCCAGGCGCTCTTCCGGGAAGCTCTCTGCCAACGGAAGGGCCGCGGAGCACAGGGTTTCAGATGGGAAAGAAAGGGGCACGAGTGAGCTGTGACCTTTCTCCCCCTGTGCCAGCTGAGGGCCGAGCCTCGCCTGGGGAGAGGGCAGCTCTAGGGACAGTTCTGAGCGGGATCAGCCTCTCCGTGTCTGTTCCAGGTCTCTGCCCGCTTAATAACTGTCTCCTCCTTGCAGCTTCTCCGAGGCCTGAGGCAGGCTGCTCGGTAACCCCTTGCAGAGAGAACCCCGTGGAGATGGCACTCACCCCAGGCCTCCCTCTCCCGCGCTCACCCTCCCACCTGGCTGGGAGGGAGGCCCCTTCTCTAGACTCGGTTTCCCCCAAGTTGTCCCGCTTTTCCTGCTAGAGCCCTTTCCTCCGCTTTGTTGTCTCCTGGCTTTGCTTTCTCCCTCTCATGTGGGTTTCTTTTTGTATGCTCTTGCACCCTGCTCCTCCGTAGCGGTTTGGACCCTTTAGTCTGAAATGAATTGGTGGGGGTCGAGTAGGTGAGTGCTGCCCCTCCTCCAGCCAAGAAACACTAAAGGAGGATGAAGCGGTGAGGGCAGAGCTGGAGAAAGCAAAGAATGAGGTGTCTGGGGGCTGGCGGGCGACTGTTCCGAGTAGTGTCCATCTTCCTGCCTTTGTCACTTCTCCCTGGGATTGGCGTTGTGTTTGTGGCTGCACGTAGTGCTTGTCAGCGGAGTGCTGTGACAGGAGGCTATTTTAATAAACTGTTGCAGTTCCTCGAGCCGAGCTGCATTGCGTTGGCATCCCTCGTCACCGCTAATGGAGCGTGCGTGGCTGGGTGTGGGCTGAGGGAGGCGGTCGAGCTCGCTGGGGGCCTGGGGGTGGGGGTGCGCCTCGTCTGGGAGCGCCCCTGCCGGCGGCAGCCAGGCCCGGGGAGGAAGGGGTGCCCGCACCCTGGGCGCCAGGTCCCTGCCCTGGAAGTGCTGCTGGCATCCACACTTTCCGAGCTCTCTTTCTTCTCTTTCTATTCATAGCACCGCAGGCTCGAGTGTATGGCCAGGGAGGAAAACTTCCACTCGCCCCTGTGCGCTCCATAAATAAAAAAAGAAATAGAACCAGAAAGAGAGTGTGAGGGCCTGAGAGAAAGAGACTGAAACCAAAACACAGAGAAGGCGCAGCTGCTCTCCCCAAGGCCTTCTGGGGCGCCCGCCCGAGCCAGGCCTTTATTTATTTCTTTTTCTGGCTTAAAAAAAAAAAAAAGAGGGGGAAAAAAAATCCGTGTCTTCCTCAATCCTAGTCCCCCCAGCCCTACACCCCCTCCAAATTTGCTGGCTGGCTGCTGCCAAATGGACCCGAGTGGGAGCCTGGAATGAAAAATTCATAACTGCTGGACTTTGCTTGTTCATTAGACGTGAACTTGTCGATTGGGCAAATTGTTTTTGGTCTCCAACTGCCGGGGGCTCTCCCCACCCTCCCGGCTCGCCCGGTTCCCTCCTCCCCTTGGACACAGCCATTGGCTGCTCGAGGATGTCTCTTTGCCAAATAGGTGGATCCTTCTCTCTCTCCCCCCCCCCTTCTTTTTACTGGCTTTGGCACAGGCAAATGGATGGGGATTGAGCATGAAAGGGGAGAGAGAGGGAGTTTGAGAGAGAAAAGGAAAAAAAAAATCCAAAACCCAACCAACGTTCTCTTTCTCTCTCTCTCTCTCTCTCTCTCTCTCTCTCTCTCTCTCTCACACACACACACACACACACACACACACACACAGCACCATCCCATCCACGTCCTCCCTGGCTCTCTCCCTCTCTCTCTCTCCCTCTCTCTCTTCTTTCCTCCCTCCCTCCCTTACTCCCTCTCTCTCTTTTGCACGCCTCTGCCAGCGACGGTCTGCAGCCGGTCCGAACTCGTCCTCTTCCCCGGGAATCTGCGAGCTCCCCCTTTGCCTGCGATCAGGCTCAGAGGCGGAGGGAGGCAGCGCGAAGTTTACACCCCTGTGCCGCTGCCAAAGCCGAAAGCCTTTTCTTCAGCTGCCGCTTTCCCCCCTCCTGGTTTTTGTTTTTGTTTTGTTTTGCACGGGGGTGGGGTGGGGTGGGGGGTAGGGTGGGGTGTGCTGTGT
>PITA01004783.1:48495-112040 GCA_004023965.1 Spilogale gracilis
TCAATGGTAATTATTTAATTTTTTCCAGTTTTATTTTTGTAAACAGAAATCAATTATTATTTAAACTTCAAACAAGCAAACAAGCAAAAAAAAAAAAAAAACAAACAAAAACAAAAAGCGGGAGCCCAGCCCTCTGTCACCTGACTGAGTGGGAAAGAGGGTGAAGGGGTCAGTGGGGAAGGGGCTGCAGGACGCCCCACGTAGCTTTTAACCCTAATGTGGCCGAGGCAACCACCTTATTTGTGCTAACAAGAAGTGTTTTGTTCCTTATTACTGTGATTAACATTAGTATGGGTGTCGGTAACAAAGCTGAAATCACATATTTAGGATTTAGATCTGATTAAAAAAAAATGCTGGGGTGGATGTTCCAATTGGAGGAGAAAAGAGAATGAAAACAGCTCGGGGAGGGGAAAGCCAAATCCGGTTCCTCGCGCGGGCTCCTGGATGTCATGTTCTCTCTTTTTGGGGGTGGCCCAAACCCGACCGGTGTCGGGACACGAGGCGGCCCCCGCACGTCTCGCCTGCTGGTCCCCGGACTCGCGGCCGCCGGGACAGCGCAGCGGGGCGAGCTGACAGGAGTTTGCGGCCGCGATAGGGCATGGAGATGTCATGGGCGCGACAGAGCCTGGCGGGGATACCAGCAGCGTGTGTGTGTGGACGGCAACGTTGTCTGTGCGCGCGTGTGTGTGAGTGAGTGAGGGGGAGAGAGAGAGAATAGGTGTGTGCTCAGGCGCGGGGGGCCTCCGTCTGGCTGCCGAGGCTGAGATGGGAGCGAGCGGCTGGCCAGGCTGGTGGCGGCTCCAAACCACACTTCCGTAGAACAATCACGAGAGAAAATTGTCGTGGGAGGGGGGGAGGAGGCGGAGGCGGCGATTTTTCTTGTGCCCCCCTTCTAACGCTTCTTTTCTCCTTTTCTCTTTCCCCCTCGCCCCGGCTTCCCCTCCTCCCGCCCTCCCTCGCCCCGCATGCTCCCGGCTTGCCGCCTGCAGGATGAGTTCCACCCGTTCATCGAGGCGCTGCTGCCTCACGTCCGCGCCTTCTCCTACACCTGGTTCAACCTGCAGGCGCGGAAGCGCAAGTACTTCAAGAAGCACGAGAAGCGGATGTCGAAGGACGAGGAGCGGGCGGTGAAGGACGAGCTGCTGGGCGAGAAGCCCGAGATCAAGCAGAAGTGGGCATCCCGGCTGCTGGCCAAGCTGCGCAAAGACATCCGGCCCGAGTTCCGAGAGGACTTTGTGCTGACCATCACCGGCAAGAAGCCCCCCTGCTGCGTGCTCTCCAACCCCGACCAGAAGGGCAAGATCCGGCGGATTGACTGCCTGCGCCAGGCCGACAAGGTGTGGCGGCTGGACCTGGTCATGGTGATTTTGTTTAAGGGGATCCCCCTGGAAAGTACTGATGGGGAGCGGCTCTACAAGTCGCCCCAGTGCTCGAACCCCGGCCTCTGCGTCCAGCCACATCACATTGGAGTCACAATCAAAGAACTGGATCTTTATCTGGCTTACTTTGTCCACACTCCAGGTAGGTCCCTCTCAACCCCCTCCCCATTTTAGTTTACTTGCCGGCATTTGTTTTGGGTAGGGTGCCTCTTCTTTCCGAAGGATCCTTGTACTGGGCCTAACCAGCACCCACCCGTGTCCTGCCAGGGGCTGCAACTGGGGTCATGGCCCTGTTTCCCTTCTTCTATTTCCCTCTACCCTCCCCATTCGTCCTCCTTCACTCCCTGGCCATGGTTGGTACCTACTGGATTGTCTTGCCTCTCCCGCTTTGGAGGACTCATCTTACCCAAAAGGCGCTATAGTCTTAGGACTGGGGCCAGGCTGCCCCAGAATTACCCAAGATGGTGAGAGTTGGTGATGAACACTGCCACACACATACAAAAATCACTCGTTGCTCAGATTTAAAATGAGTCAGAAGAAGTATTGGGAGCCAGGTGCTGGCTTTCCTGCAGCTTCCTCATAAGTCCTGGGGAAAAGCGGGATTTGGCACAAGCCGGGTGGGCAGCAGTTCGGTGGAGAGAGGGGCATGTAAAACCCCCGGTTAGGAGCCAGAATGAATAGAAAAGAGGAGAGGACGCAGAAGCGGGCAGATTCTGGGGCTCAGATGCCCAGGTGGGGAGCTGGTGTGGCTGGAGTTTGGCTGCCAGAGAGTAGGAAAGTCATTTGACTTCATAGAAAGTGAAAAGGAGCATGAGATTCCTTGGGCTGCTCTCCCTTCCATGGTCTTCGGCTCCAGTGGGGAGACCCCAGGCCCCCACCCCTCCGCTGGGAAGCACAGAGACTCTTCCCAGCACAGGCATGGCAGGGAGGGGCGTCGTTGGGGTGGTGGTCGGCGAGAAACAAACAGTCCAAAAACTCTGCAAATTTTCCTTTTCCTTTTGTGTTCCAAGTAGTTCCAGTTCTCCTCTTGGCTTTTCCAGTTTTACCCAGCATTTTGGGTCCGGGTGGTGCAGTTCTCTTCCTCTGTTCCTTTCACCCCCCCACCCTTTCCCTTTTTATAATTTCTTTCCGCTTTTGTTTTCTTACAAATTGAAACAGAGATGGCTGGTTAATTTTTAGCCTCCACTCAGCTACGCCCAATTTACTGCCGCCTTTGAAACCTAAACGGCGGCACTCTGTGATTAAGCAAGGCAGAAGTGTGTTTACATTATGCCCAACCAACTTGTAATGAGAGGGCTACCAAACCTTTCTGTGTGTGTGTGTGTGTGTGTGTGTGTGTGTGTGTGTGTGTGTTTTTCCTTTCCACCATTCCGGTATTTTTTTCCCCCTAGTTTCCCTTCTTTCTGTCTTTATGCAAATATAACAGAATGTGGCTTAACTTCAACTCTGGTGAATGTTCTTTCCCGCAAGTGTGTGTGTGCGTCTTCCTTCCTGTTCATTCATAAAAAAGAAAAGCAACTCACTTTTCTGCTGTGGTCACTCCCTTGCCTGTTTGGGAGGAGTGGTATGACTTAATCCAGAGATGAAATTTTGGGGAGCTTTTAGCATTGTGTCAGGAAGCTAACCTCGACTGGGATTAACGCTGAGGATTTATATGTTGGACAACTCTGGGAGGAAGAGGTGGTATGGAGGCCTCTCTGTCTCCTCATTCATATTCTTATTCTGAGACTTGGCTTTGGTGGTTGGTTGGAGGCAGTGGACAACCCCCCTCTTTGCCCCGGCCCCAAGCCATTGCTCCCTCCATAGATCTTTCTAGGCCTGTACCGGGCCCTTTGTGACTATCGTGACCCCTCATGAAGAATGCCCAACGGCCAGTCCTCTCCTCTGTTCGTCCTTTTTCTTTCTGGAAATGAAACTAAAGAAAAATTTGAAAAGTTATCCTCTCATTCTCTGTCTACACAGCAAGTCAGAGTGGGGAGGAGGTGTGCCTAGTGGTGCTGGAGTTTCCTTCCGGGGAGCTTGGAGCCTTGAGTTTATGTCTGCCAGATAGATCTTCTGCAAGGGGATTCAGTACCTTCTGATTTTGGAACCGGGGCGCCTAAGATGGAAATCAACTCATCTTTCTCTGGCTTCCTCCTACCCTGCTCTCTAGCTAGATCCCTGGAGCGGAGCTGTTTCCCTTTCCTCTTTTATTTTAGGCCAGATTCTTGACTGCTGCCAGCACGGGGCTGAGGTAGGATGAAGTGTGTGTGATGAAGGAGACCGTTTGTGGCCAGCCTGCTGGCTCCTGGACTGACCAGGCAGGTGCGGGGAGAAGGGGGGCATCCCCGCCCACCGCCCGGCCATAATGAGATCATTTGCCCAAGAATGTGAGCGAAGTCATGCCCTATCAAATGCAGCCGCAGCCATTTCTGTCCCGGCTGAGGTCCAGTTCCTTGACAAAAGCCTAGTGGAGAACTGAGGACGTTTTTAAATAATTCATCTCTACTTCGGCTCCCTGGACTCCAGATAGTTTCAACGAAGGTAGGATTTCTTGCTGGAATTGCTTTAATTCAAATGTGCCTCCCTGCAGGAGCAGGGGTGAGTCTTTGCAGCACGGGCCACCAGTGGGCCTGGGGTAGATGGTCTCGAGGATGCGAGGAGCAGGCATGGCTTTCTCCCCAAGCCACCCCAGTTTGCTAGAAAATGTCTTCTCCTGGCTGATTCCCCAGACAGCATCCCTGCGACAGGACGGCCCTCTCCATGCCCGCGCACTAGGACGTCCTCAGCAGGCTGCCACTTGTTCCTTCCTCCCACTGGAACCTGGGAAGGCGGGCTAGGGTAGACAGGGCTCAGACAAGAGTTGCTGTGGATTCTAAAAGCAGTACTCTTCTTCCCTTAAAACTGGGCTGTAGGGCCTAGTCGGGCAGTGCTCGTAGTGCTGGGCTTGATGACAAGTGAATGTGGCCCGGTGCTAAGCATGGGGGCGCTGCCTCACCGCTAAGTGCCACCGTCACCCCGTGGCCCTTGTGTGCTCTTGTTTTGCCCCACAGGAGGCTTCAAGAGGAGCCATGGTTGGGGAGGGAATCAAGGACATGTGTATGTGGTGTCGGAAGCTCTACTCCCAATGTGCGGGGTCCAAAAGACCTGCCAGAGTTCTCTGTCCCGGTGGCCTCCTTGAGGGTTAGCCTTCCTGCTAGGAAGGAATCTCGCCATGTCTCTGTCCCATTTAGGAGGGGACATTGAGGCAGAACAGGGTCAGAGAGCACTGTCTTGGGGAGGAGAGGTGTGTCCCTGGTGTTTTCCTTCCATCCAAATACATCGCCCTAAGGCAGGGGTTGGGTCGCAGACAGGGGAGCGTGGGTTCAGGAGGCCTCTGCTTGTGTGGGGAAGGGTGGCTGAGCTGGTCTAGCAGTGCTGCTCAACTCTTTCCAGAGCTTCCATGCGGCCCTGAACGTGAACTGGTATCTTCAGACCTTCCCTGACCTAGGCTTTGGTCCTAGGAAATAGAAAAAATTTGGGGCGCCTGGCTGGCTCTGTCGGTAGAGCATGTGTCTCTTGATCTCAGGTTGTGAGTTCGAGCGCCACGTTGGGTGGAGAGATCGCTTAAAAATTAAAAAAAAAACAACTCTTGGGCACCTGGGTGGCTCAGTGGGTTAAAGCCTATGTCTTCGGCTCAGATCATGATCTCAGGGTCCTGGTATTGAGGCCCGCATCGGGCTCTCTGCTCAGCGGGGAGCCTGCTTCCCCCCTCTCTCTCTGCCTGCCTCTCTGCCTACTTGTGATCTCTCTCTGTCAAATAAATAAATAAAATCTTTAAAAAAAACTCAAAGTAATAAAATGCTTTACTTAATGGAAATGGCAGCTTCTCCCTGTCAGATTCCTCTGACAGGCTGGTAGTGGAGGCCCGTGAAGTCCAGATATTGGGGTGGTTCTTTTCTTTATCTCTACTTTTTCATAGAGAATTTCACATGGAGAAGGAGCCCCCTTCACCAGGGCCTGGAGTCTGCCAGCATAGGGCTAGTCTCGACTCATCCATACCCCCACTGCCCACCCACGCTGTGTCGTTTAGAAGAAAATCCAAGCATTGTAGCTTTTCAGCTGTAAATATATCCGTGCACATCTCTAAAGATAAGGAATTGTGAACAGCATAACCGCAATTTCACTGTCACACCTAAAAATAATCAACAGTTTCTTTAGTATGGTCAGGCTAGTCAGAGTTCACATTTCCCTAATCATCTCCTAATTTTGTTTGTTTGTCTGGGTCAGGATCAGGATCAGGATCAGGTGCATGCAGGGGCGCCTGGCTGGCTCAGTCGGTAGAGCATGCGACTCTTGATCTCGGGGTGGTGAGTCCAAGCCCCATGTTAGGCGTAGAGCTCTAAAAAAAATAAATAAACAACAACAAAAAAGAACAGGTGCAGACATTGCAATGGGTCGATAGGTCTTTCAGGAGTCCTAACCTCCTCCTCCATCTTAGTTTTTTTTTCCAGTAGTTTTCGGGTAGTTGCTATTGAAGGGCCTGAGTCATTTGTCTTGTAGGGTTTCTCTGTCCGGACTCCGCAGCCTGTGCTCCCTTGGGTTGTTCAGTGCAGTGCTCCGAAAGGAGATTCTCCAAGTCCTGGGACGGCTGGACCTGACCTGTCACAGGAAGTGGATTAGCACCTAAGGAATTGTCTAAGGGAACTTTTTCAAGTGCATTGTCACCTTTCTCAGGCATAAGAGTCCCTGGGTTTTTCTCTCCGCTTCAGAGCTCAGAGCTTTGCCGTGAGCACCGGTTTCTAGGTCCGAGGGAGGACTCCTCATCCGGGTCCTTTCCTGGTGGTAGAGGGCATCGTTCGGCCATGTTAGCACTGCCAACATGTGGCCGATGCCAGCGATGTCCCTTAGTCTTTGCTGGACGCTCAGCCATCCGGGGGCCGGAGGAGCAGCAGCCGCGCTCTTGGGGGACTAACCCAGAGCGTAGCCCCTGTGCCACCTCACCCAAGGCCTCCTTTTTCAAGGCCCGGAAATGTCACTGGTCTGCGTCTTTGAGGCAGCGCCATCTGGTGCTGGGGCTGGTAGAGACTGTAGGGCCCAGGAACCAGATCCCTGAGATTAGCCAGATCTGTGTGGGTCATCTCTTAACCCAACGTAAGGTCCCCTTTAGAACATCCTGGAGATGTCGGTGTTGTGCACAGGTCAACTTTGGTGGAAAAATTCTTCTGTTCGTCCAACCTAGAGACTGGATAAAGGGATGAAAGCAACTAACAAGAGGGGCGCCTGGGGGGGCTCAGTTGTTAAGCGTCTGCCTTCGGCTCAGATCGTGTTCCCAGAGTACCGGGATGGAGCCCTGCATCGGGCTCCCTGCTCAGTGGGAGGCCTGCTTCTCCTTCTCTCACTCCCCCTGCTTGTGTTCCCTCTCTCGCTGTGTTTCTCTCTGTCAAAGAAATAAAATAAAATCTTAAAAAAAAAGGAGAGAAAGCAGTTAACACGTGCAGATACGGGCACAGAGCGGGCGGGCCGTGGCTCACAGCTGCCGCTACCACAGTCCCTGCTCTTAGGGTTTCGTGAGCCCAAGTCTGCCTCCCGGTCACCTTCACCTGCCAGTCTTATTTCTGGTAAGGGACAACGCAGGCAAGAGCCAAGTTTTCTGTACCACGGCAGCCTCTCAGATGCTGAAGCCTGCTCTCAGGGTTCCTTTCCACCCTTCTCCCCAGGAAGCTGTCCTTTCTCCGGGCCAAATGGTGCCCATCCCTCCCGCCTCCTGTACCGGACGCAGCTCTTCGAGCCCTTGCCATTTTGGCCACCAGTCCCTGGAGACCCTCTTAAACTGGAGCATTTGGTATGGAACACAGAGAGACTCCAGGTGCGATCAGATCCCAGGGTAGCCACAGGATTTGCAGGGCTTCCCAGCTCCGTAATTTGTGGGGCCCAGTGCAAAATGAAAGCTCAGGACTCCCAGTTTAGAACGATTCGGGACTGCAGCGTGAGAAGAGTGAGAGCGTTAAAACCAAGCGTGGGGGCGTGTGTGACTGTCCAGGCTGCACACCTGTGAAGCTGACCCAGGCCACCTGTGCTGTTAATGTGACGGGATGACGCCTTGCTTGGTGGGATGGAAGGGTGATGGGGGCGGGGCTCAGGCTAGCCTCAAGAGGGCATGTGACCGCAAAGAGGAGACCAGAAATGCCCAGACCCAGTCAAGACTCCCTTGTCTGCTCCTGTCCCCTTTGTCCAGAGCCTGTGTGCCCAGCCGGTCAGGGGTCCGCACTGGCCATGATACATGGGGGTTTTGGTGGAGTACTCACTCTGCTGGCTGAGTTGGAAGCCGGAACTCAAGGCGGAAAAAAAGGACTCACCCTTGTGTGAGCTTGAACCAGCAGCGTGCGGGCTGTGGATAAGCCAGAGGGGACCTGGACGCCTGAGCACGGCGACTGACCCTGCTCCACCGCCCACCTGGAGGAAACAGGGCCACTCTGCAGCAGGAGGGCTGGGTTCCAGACACCCAGAAGGACTTCCTGAGGATTCAGTTTACATTTTGGCACTGCCACAGGGTGGTCGAATTTCCTTTATTCATGAAATACTCATTTGGTGAACCTACTGTGAGTGAGGCCCTTCTAAGAATGGGAGACTCCAGCCTGCAGCTGGCAGGGTTTGGGCGAGGGCCTCATGATGACTTCTAGAAGGTGCTGTCCTGTAGGCGTGAATGTGCAGTGATCCGTGCAGGAGGGGAGGGAAGACCCGCTAGGGCTTCCCCAGGGGCCTTGAGCAGGGAGGCAGGGTCCTCTCTGCCACTTTCTAGTGTTGCAGAGATCTGGGGCTCCAGGGAAGGGTGGGCCAGAGGGGCTGTGCCATGGTCCCCCTCTGTTCTGATGTCCGGCAGCAGCTGAGCAGAGAGGGCCCAGCTGAGCATCCCCTTTTCTGCCCAAGCAAGAGGGTGGCTTCCTCCCCCCCTTCTCTCTTTGCCCCATTGGTCCCACCCCCCCATCTCAGGAGCTGCCACGCTTCAGTTATTTTATCCTTCAGTGTCCGATTCAGAAGGCCTTTCAAAGGCCCCAGCCGTGTCAGCGCGGTGCTCCAACAAAAGGCCTCTTTGATTTCTTGTTTGTTTTCATTTGCCAGTGGAGGGGGAGGGGGCTGGAGAGAAAGAGCTTCTGGGTTTTAAAATTTTTATTTGGGTTGCTTCATTCTGAGAGGGGTCGGTTCCCTGGAGCTCCTTCCTGAGTCGGGGGCTTGGAGGAGATGGGCGGTCTACTGGGGAGAGGGCTAATGAGGGAAGTGGGGGCTGCCCCCACCAAGCAAGAGGGGGAAGTGTGGGGGTTTAGGATAGGATCGTTGATTCACCTTCAACCATTCCGTGCTAGGCCCCAGGGTGGAAAGGGTCAGGTTAGAGCCCGCTGCTTGGGTAGGGAAAGGTCTGACATGCCTGCCACCAAAGGACATTCCGGTGCTAGCCCCACACCTCCCGTATGTCCCCCGTACAGGCCTCAGCACAGCTGTAGATTCTGAGTAGTCCTGAACGTTGACTTTGCCGTTTTCCCTTTCGTGTCCTAGATTCCGCAGTTTCCCTCTTGGATGGGAAGGGAGTAGGGATCCTTCTAGCATGCGCATTCCTCAGAAGTTCTAAGTGTCTTCAAATACAGGGTGGGTCTCCCCACTCTCTGTCAGGGAATGAAACAGAAGGGTGACAAGTCTACCCAGCAGCCTGGCGTCCTGTTGCCTCCTGGCTTGGGACAAGCCCCTGTGCTCCCGTGCTTGCTCTCCTCACGCCACAGACCCCACCCCATACCTCTTGTCTCTCCATGATGGCTGGTTTGCGAGACGCTGCAGCCAGGGGGTACCCCTCCCGGAGGACACGGCCCCGGGCTCCTGGAGGACTTTGAGGATGGGTGGCTGAGGCTGAAAGAAGACAGGGGGCTGCCCTCGCCGGTGGTTTGAGACTAGAGATACCCAGACCGTGCTGGTCGGGATGCATGGCTGAAGCGCTTGTGGGTGCGTCGCAGCACGCGGTAAGGAGAGGTGCAGCCCGTCGGTTGCCGTGCCTGTGTGGGGGCCTCAGTGCCACGGCTCGGGAAGGGAGCACTGGAGAGTGGGGCTTGGGCAGGTGGTCATGGGCGTCAGCAACAGGGAAGTGTGCCCACTGGGTGAGGGGGCTCCGCAGGGCCTGGTTGGCAGACGGGAGGAGGAGGCTGGGGGGCTGAGAGATAGATAAATATAGCTGATGGCATTTCTGATGATAGGTTTTTCTTGGCACCAAGGGCACCGTGGAAAACAGCACGGCAAACACTGGCCCTACAGGCCGCTGTCGCCATTTTAAGCCTGTTTGAGCCTCTGGCATAGAAGGGGGGGGGTCCCAGCAGGCGGAGGGCCTGCGGCAGGGGACTTCAGCTGGACGGGGCCTCACCCTCCGGGTGCCCGTGTTTTTTACTTTGTCGGATGGATATCTACTAACTGATTTTCTGGCCCTTTGGGGATTAAGAAAATATTTTGGGGTTTCTCTTTGTGGGCTTGTCTCCCAAGTGACTTGTCCCCCCACCAGCCACTGTGGCCTACCCATTGATGTGTGTGTGTGTGTGTGGGGGGGTGTTCTGGCTCTTGTCCTCACGTTTGATGTCTTAATGATGACCTGGCATGCTGCTGGCCCAGGTCAGGGCCATTGTTCACTGTTATCTGGGGGACATCCAGTAACTTAA
The DNA here is from genome assembly GCA_004023965.1 of Spilogale gracilis. NCBI lineage: Eukaryota > Metazoa > Chordata > Mammalia > Carnivora > Mephitidae > Spilogale > Spilogale gracilis. Next base: position 58,526 of record PITA01004783.1, read on the forward strand.
GGGGCGCCCATTCGTTCAGGCTCCCAGAAACTTCTTGTTCCCTGTGCAGTGGACACAGGGGCACACCCCTGCTTTAATTCCATTTTCTCCATCAAAGGCCCAGTTGTGACTAAGGCACCATGCCGAGTCCTGTGTGTTAAACACCCCGTTTCTCACGCCGACTCTGGTTTTAAATCCGTGCTCCTGGCTGATCGTGTCTGTGCTCAGGTGACACACAGCGGTCTCTGTGGGCAGTGGGGGGATCCGTGAATCAGACCCAGAGCGGGGCCTGGGAGTCTTCCTGGAAGATGACCGGTCTGAACCACATCTTGAAAGGCAGTGAGGAATTAGCTCCTTTTTGTCAGCTGGCTGAGCCTTTCCAGCCGCCAGAAGCCGATTCCCTCCTGACAATGGTTGAGCGAGATAGGCAGAGCAGATATTACTATGCCTGGGCCCACACAGAGACCGGAACCCAAGGACAGAGATGTCAGGGCACTCAGATCACGCGATGAGTTTTCTGGCAGAAGGACCCCAGGACCCAGGGCACTGAGCGCTCCTGCCTGGGGGCCTCACCGCTCCTTGAACTTCATGAGGATTGCTGGCGTTGGCAGAGTCTCACAGGAGGAAGCTGTGTGGGTCCCCATGGTCTCTGTTGCTCTCTAGGAGCTGAGACCGCGGGGCTGGAGCCTAGCCTGTGGCTCAGCTCAAGGGCTCCCCCAGCTGACGCGGGGTGCAGACCTGGCCTGTCCTCGACACTGGCCTCCCCACTGGCTGGCCCCCTGCCTCAGACCTGAGAGGCAGCATGATATGGGTCGGGTTGGGTCCACTGGATGTCTTCACCCTGCCGTGGGCAGCTCGGCTTCTTGGCACCTCTCCCTGGAGTGTGGGGACGGGCAGGTAGAGAGGACAGGAAGGCCAGGCCTGGGGCCAGGCAGCTGGGCTAGATCTTGGGATCCCTGATCCTTGCTCTGTCACGCCCTTTTCCTGGGAGTCTGCTTGGAATCAATGTTTGAAATAGAAATGAATGTAATTATCCTAATTAACTGGATGATTGCTGGACATTTTGCAGTAATCTCTCCATTACCTTTTGTGCTCCCTCATGTAAACTCTCACCTTACCCCTTCCTTAAAGTTTGAAAACTTTAGGTCTGTGTCCCTAAAAACTCTCCCAACATGTGGAGGGGTGGGGTTGTAGGGAGAGGCTAGCCAGTGCTAGAGATGTTCCCATTTCTGTGGCTTGTGACACAGGGACATAACTTCTCAACCACTGACAGTAGCTCTTGGAGAGCCGAGTTTCCCAACCACGGCATTTCTGGCTTTCGGGCCAGACCGTCTGTGTCGTGGAGACCGTCCTGTGCCTTGTGGGGCAGTTAACAACATCCCTGGCCTCCACCTGCCACATGTCAGTTGCAGCATCCCACCCCAGGTGTGACAACCAGAATAGCTCCAGACATTTCCATGGGGAGAGAATTGCCCCAGCTGAGAGCCTCTGGCCTAGAAGAAATGGAGGGATTCAGACAGAACGTTGCCCGCATTTGCTTCTTGTCTCTCCTCTCAGTCACGTGGTAACAGACCCTCTGAGCTCCGGCTGTTCCCCTGTGTGGCCTATGCCATTTTCCCTTTCTGGGCTGCAGGAGCCTGGGCTGAAGCAGTCTGGGGGCTCCTCTCCCTTGTGACAATCAGGAGCCCATCTAAGAGTCTCCTACCGATTGTTCCTCCTAGGATCTTGTGTCGTGGTGTCTCTGTGTGCTGGGGCTCTGCTGCCTGGCTGGCCCAGGCCTTTGTGACAAGCTGGTGATGTTGTCAGGGCCATCCCGGACCCTGAAGAGCAGCAGACATTTGTTTCTGCAGCGTGGGTTGCAGAGACCAGAAGTGTTGCTTGAGCCTCAGCGCGACTCTTTTTAAATGATGTATTCGATTTTTTTTATTATAGTAGTAAAACACACTCTTTCTAAAAAAAAAAAAATTCAAACAATAGAGAAATGAAAGAGACAGACAAGCTCCCCAAACAACCCTCCTGAGCGGGAGAGACACTCACTTCCGTGATCTGTGTAGGTCTTTCTAATCTTTTTCATCAATGTGTAGAGCAAACAACTTAAATACGGAGATGTCTATTTTTAAGAGCCCACGGTATATCCGGGCTGATTGAATCGGGTCCAGGGAGTGCCACTGCTGTCTTGACTTTTCCCACTCCCTGCCCATTCCACCCATGTCTCCCGTCACCCTAGGTGTGGAGCTGACATCCCTGTCCTCTTTTCCCCCCTGAGGTGACAGTTTTTGCTTGTCCTTTCTGGGAGCTGGGTGACCAGCAGCATGTGTTTTAGTGTCTGAGCCGCTGAGATCCTGTTGGGGGGGCATTTCTATTGGCTGCGTAACCCGGACGGTGGAAGTCAGGGCCTGAGCCCCAGCCCGTGCTGAGAGGCCCCGCCAAAGGCTCAGCCACCATGGGAGTGGCGGTGTGGCAGGGGCACCGAGGGAAGGAGGGGCCACTGACAAGTGGCCTGCTTGGCCCCAGCCTCTCCTCTCCGGAGCCAGCTTCCCAGCTCTTTCCTGGAGGGCCAGAGTGAACCTCTGTGTGGCCTAGACTCTTCGTCAACTAGCCTGGCATGCTTTTCTCGACCCTGCAGGCTCCTCCCATGGTCAGTGGCGGCTGCTGTTTTTTTCCTTTCTGAAGATAGGGAGCGGGGGCGCCTGGGTGGCTCAGTCGGTTAAGCATCTGCCTTCTGCTCAGGTCATGATCCTGGAGTCCAGGGACTGAGTCCCGGGTCAGGCTTCCTGCTCAGTGGCAAGTCGGCTTCTCCTTCTGCTCCCCTCTCACCCAGCCGGTCTCGTGCTCTCTCTCACGCACACACGCGCGCGCTCTCAAATGAATAAATAAAATATATTTTTAAAATGAGGGATTGGGGGCGCCTGGGTGGCTCAGTGGTTAAGCCTCTGCCTTCAGCTCAGGTCATGATCTTGGAGTCCCAGGATCGAGCCCCGCATCGGGAAGCCTGCTTCTCCCTCTCTCACTCCCCCTGCTTGTGTTCCCTCTCTGGCTGCGTTTCTCTCTGTCAAATAAATAAAATCTTTAAAAAAAATGGGGAGTTAGTGTGCCTCAGCCTTCTGGGATTTACCCCATCATAATTCTTTGTGTTGGGCTTAAAAATATGGCAGAGAGAAGAGCGTTCTCTCCAGGCCAGGGGCACGGACAAGACACGGAGAAGGAATCTGGAGAGAGCTTTGCGGCTGGGTCAGCTGGTCTAGGGGAAGCTGCAGATGACAGCCGGGAGTAGGGTGACACCTGGTGACTCTTCTGGAGCAGGCAGAGTGTGCAGAGGGATCAGGAGATCCCTGGAGGCGGCCTGCAGGAGGAGGCTGACTGAGTGCAGCCTTTGAGGACTGTGTCCTCATAATGCCTGCAGATTATATCCCCATTAGCGCATAATTATTATATAATGGGTGTTATTGCATAATGGCAGTTATATAACACGTGGCCCAGAATACGGGGTGTGTGTATGTGTGTGTGTGTAATAAGTGTATATTCTCTGACTATAAATAGCTGTCAGCCCTGCACTAAATCTGTGGTCACATCAGAGCCACCTTATAAATACCCGGCGCTGGGCTATAAATTTCTGAGCGGTGACGTAGGCAGACATGGTACCTAGTTAGGAGGTGGGGGGAGGGACCTGCAGCCCCACCCAGCCACGTGACATCATTGTTTCCATAGTAATAAGAACGCTCCCTGGGGGACCGAGCAAAGAGAGGCCTTTAAAGGGAGGAGGCGAATGGTTAGAAAGCTGGTGGGGGGGGGAGTGGAGAATGTGTCTGGGGCTAAGCAGGGTGGGGTCCCCTGGGCGGAGGGCTGCAGGGGTGAGACAGGCCACCTATCCTTAGGTGTTCAAACAGTGCCCGGGCAGGAAACTCCGTTTTCTTTCATCTCTTTTTTAGAGGGTCTCAGGGCCCCTCCTTGTGTGTAGCAGGTTGTGAGATGCTCAGCGGCCTGTTAGGGAGAGGCGGGGAGCCCATGGTGTGTCTCCATTCTTTCCTCTCCCAGGTGATCTCTTCGTGGCTCCGGGGGCATCACTTGGAGGGGAGCTGAATATGGGCAAACCAGAACTCTGCACCCCAGTCATGTCCTCCCCAGGGCGGGACAGCTTCCCCTACCAGAGGTTTTAGGCCAATTCTGGCCTTTGTAATATAAGGAACATGTGAGCAATTTGGAGCGCGTCTCAGAGAGCCTTTTGGAAGTCATGGTGCTGAGAGATGGCGCCTGGGAAGACACAGGAGACGAGGATAATAATTTGGCCCCAGAAGCAGCTATGGGGTGGGAAGTCGTCTACTTCAGTGTATGAGGTATAGTTCCCTATTGGACCATGAAGAGCGACTCTTCACATTCCCGAGGAAGAGCTCCGTTTGTTGGCAGGTGGCGTGATCGAGGTCAGGTGGGAGGAAGGAAGGGTGGGTGACCAAGTTGTCATAATACAACCAGGAGTTTTCTGGTTTCAGCACTACAAGTCCCTTGTCCCAAGAAATCCCTCTGTCCCTTGCACGCCAGGATGGTCGGTCACCCTACAACAGTGGTTTTCAACCAAGGGTGACTTTGACCTCTAAGCTCAACTTTTGCGTTTGGGCTTGGGATCGAGATGGCTTGGTTCTCGCCGCCGGGGGAGGACGCTGTTGGCATCTAGCGAGGTGAGGTCCATGCTCAGGACAGTCCCTCAACAGAGAATCATCTGGCTCCAGACATCACGAGGTGGTGAGGCCCAAAAGCCCTGGGGAGGGTAAGCAGAGCTTCTGTGCCTCTCCTCAAGAGAGCCCTTGCCTCCGCCAACAGAGAGCCCCCCGCCCCACCTCCTCTCTGCATTTCTTGCAGCTCTGTTTCCTGTGCTTTGCTTGGTTATGTGCAGGGCTCTGGGGCTAGGAGACTTTTTCTAGGGAATCGGGGCTTCTGAGAGGGTCTTCCCCCCATCGCCTGCAAAGCTCGGAGGCTTTTGCAGCTAAGACAATGCTGAGTGTAAGGCCTTGCTGGGCAGCCTGGTGCTGGTGTGGATCTTTTGCCTATTATTACAAAATAATAATAATGGAGAAATCATTAAACAGCAATCCCTTATTGCCTATCAGCGAGTTTCCAAGAGGCAAAACCTGCCTACTTCCCTTGCCTTCCAGGCAAGCATTTCCCATGCAGACCTGAGCAGGCCACTGTGGCTGCTGCCCAAGGGGTCCCCCGAGGGTACCTGGTCCGAGGCCAGAACTTGTTTTCTCAGAAGCCCACTCCGAGGTCTGGCAATAGGGCAGGACTCTACCACTTGAAAGAGACTTTTTGCCCGTGTGCAGGAAGGGTGCGCCTTCTTCCTCATCCGTTGAGTTTACCACCTGGCTGTAGTTAACGTGGTGCCCTCTGGCCCTGACCACAGGCGCAGCATGGCCACTTGGGTCATCGCTTCCGCTGGGAGAGGGCCCACAGACGGTGGCCCGGTCTGGTCTGCCCCCGGGGACTTGGCCAGAATGCGAGGATCAGCTGGGCTGCAGGCTGCCCCTCGTGTGTGTGGAGCTCAACTTTTGAGTTTGGGCTTGGGATCGAGATGGCTAATGAGCATGGACCGGGGAGGCAGGGCCCACAAGTCTGTAAGCAGGGCCCTGCCTGCTGCGCCAAGGGGAACTCTGTGGGGAGCAGTGCTGGCTTCAGACACAAAGGCCACTGCTCCGCGGAGTAGTAATCCTCAGGGTATTGCCAGCCGAGAATATAGCCAAATGAGAGGCCCCTGCCCCGAGGATGGGCCAGATTTCTCTCACTTATTTATGGTATTGTGGTTTATAAAGTGGGCCCGGCACACAGATCTCTGGGCACAGTTTCAAATACAAGCATTTCTTTTAAATTAAACAACACACACACACACACAGACACACACAGACACACAGACACACAGACACACACAGACACACACACAGACACACACACAGACACACACAGACACACACACAGACACACACACACATACACACACATACACACACACAGACACACACACACACACACACACACACAGTCTTTTGAAGCCATGCTGCTGCCCAGGAGTGTTCGGCCACGTGGGTGAATAACTGAAAATGATGGTCCTGGAGCCACCATTTAATATTAGATTTTGTAACTCAGAGATTCATTAATATAATTACTCAGATGCTAGCCTGGCTTGGCAAGGTCTCTTGAATTGTGTCCCTCTCCAACAAAGCTCTCTGGCTGCAGGGGATGCCCCTGGTGTGCCAGGGCCCCACTCGCTGGTTTGTGGGCTGTGGGCAGAGGCATGTGTTGGCCTTCTTGGCACATCCTCTCTGGGACAGGCTGCGTGATCCCGTGGTGGCAAGTCCCACCTGTATGTGTCTCATTAGGAGCTGGGACACCTCTGGAGAGTCTGCGGCGGAAGTGAGCAGTCAGCCGGGTGAGGCCCCATTGGAACACAAGTTCGACCCCGGGCTTGGCTGGTGGCTAGGTAGTTTTGTGTTCCTGTGACACTTTGCACTTACTTGTATAGGTTTTTCTGCTTCTGGAATCTTCTGGAACTAGGACTGTGTTTTATCTGCCTTTTCATCTGTCTCTTGCCCAGCGTATAGTCTCCCCAAAACCCATTTTGAATATCGAATTACCTTCAGCTGAGAAGTAGCCTGCGCCCATCCCTGAAATGACACAAAGGCACGGAATGGCGTAAAAAATCAGAAAAGGGGCTGATGAAGGCAGGGAGTGAAGGCAGGGGAGAGCGGCTAGTGTGCCAAGTAGGCGTTATGAGGGGAGAATTCTGACAGATGAGGAGTGGTAGAAGCTTCTGGAAAGCTGGAAGGAAGCGGGCAAGTGAGAAGCTGTGGGTTAATGGGGTGAAAGAGACTTTATTTTTCAAAAAACATTTTTCTGCTTTATGGCAGTTGAGGTGTGAGGAAGATAGGGAAAGAGCAGCCCTCTTCTTGGCTCCCTCTTCCTTCCCCCTGCCCTTTGTTAGAGAGGCCACCATGGGGTGGGCCACTGGCCCTGGTTCAGCCTGCCCCCACTCCCAGGCCTTCCCTCCTGTCTGTCTGGCTGGCCTGCAAGACGGAAGGGGTGCCCTACCCCCCGGAGCCCGTGTCCTCTCAGAGGCGGCCTGCGCGGCTGCTGAGCCCACCCGTGACAACATCTCCTCCACCGTCGATCCTCTCCACCCTGCTAACCTAGTAGACACCCACAGCTCACCCTGGGGAGGCTGCAGCCCCGAGCCTTGTGCACGGAACATCGGGCATCCGGGTGGTTTGCCTTTGGCTTCGAGGCACCCCCCTTCTTTCCTCAGAAGCTCTGGCCTCCAGGCCTCTTGTGTGGGTGCAGACTCATGGCTGGCTCTTGCAGCGCTCTCTTTCCTGGAGACCCCTCTGGCCCTGGCCTCCCCCGTCCAAGGCGGCTGCTGTCCCCCAGCTGGTGCGTGTGCACCCAGCTCTGGCGGCTGCACGTGGTTCTTAACAATAAATTATTAAAGAAATGTGGGCGGTGTTTTCCTCACACACGGGCACGCGCACATTCACTTTTCTGAGCTGACCCCAGAGTCCGTTCTGGTCGCTGCGGCCCTTTGCTTATCTCAGACTTCAGAGTCGGCCTCATTAGTTTTTGAGGTGATTCCCAGCTCTCCCCTCTCTACCTGAAGCTCCTCCGGCCGGCTACTTCCTCCTTGGCTCTGAATCTCTTCTCTCCGGCCCTACGTGCCCGCCTGTTATTTTCTTGGTGACCACTCTCCTTTCCAAAGTCCGCTGCGTCTGGTGGGAGAGCGGCCCCGGTGCCCGGTCGCAGGAGTGTGGCGTGCTGCAGCGTGACGGTGGTTTGGGGCTGTCGCCCTCCGTCTTGCTCTGTGTCGCTTGGTGTAGAGTCCACTTGGGTGGGGAAGTTCCACATGAACACCGATGGACCCGCGGGGCTGTGGTTTCCCATTGCCTTGTCACGTTCTTCTCCGATGTGGCAACGGTTGCATGCACATACTTGCTCCTCTGTCCGCTGTTTTAAAAAAGGTATTTTCCTGGTCATAAGACTAGTGCACATTCATCATAAAAACACCAAATTAGCACAAAGTCTTGGGGAGGGGTTCAATAAAAACTCAACATTCTGCAACTTTAACCACTTTTTGTTGCATTTTTTGTACTTATTCACGCACATACTTAATTTTTTAAAAATTGGAATTTATGATAAAAACATTTCTGGGTGGTGCTTTTTTAAAAGATTTTTATTTATTTATTTCACACACAGAGAGAGAGAGATCACACGTAGGCAGACAGGCAGGTTGAGAGAGGGGAGAAAGCAGGCTCCCTGCTGAGCAGAGAGCAGGAGATGCATGCGAGATGCGAGCCTCAATCCCAGGACCCTGAGATCACGACTTGAGCTGAAGGCAGAGGCTTTAACCCACTGAGCCACCCAGGCGCCCTGGGTGGTACTTTTAAGATTTAACATCACCGTGTATTCTACCCTATCACAATTTTTCAAAAACTAAATTTGGTGATTTAGCATCTTTCTTAGCTGCATTTCCCCTAATTCTCAACATTTCTAACGACTTCTATTCCCTTTTCATTTGGAAATAAGAAACTACCTTCTATGGGGTGCCTGGGTGGCTTACTTGGTTAAGTGACTCTTGCTTTCGGCTCAGGTCATGATCTCAAGGTCATGAGATTGAGCCCTATGTCGGGCTTTGCACTGGGCACGGAGCCTGCTTGGGATTCTCTCCCTCCCTCTGCCCCCACCCCCACTCACCCTCAACCTCTAAATAAATTCACAAATGAACGAAATTACCTTTTATTATTAATGAAGTAGGTGCTTATTTTTAAAAAATACAGGGGTGCCTGACTGGCTAGTTGGCAGAGCCTGAGACTCTTGATCTCGGGGGGCGTGAGGTCAAACCCCACGTGGGATGTAGAAATTACTTAAATAGAACTTAAAAAAAATACAAACATGCCTTTTAAATGGCTGCCTGAGACTCCAGCATGCCAGAGCCCATGTCCTCCCTCCTCCGTGAAGAAGCCTGTACATTGTGCATTCTTCTGGGACGGACATCCTGATGCACCACGCTAGCTAGCTCGGTGTACGACCTTCAGACGATACTTCCTAGCAGCTGAGTCACCAGGCAAAGGGTGCACACTCTTCTGAAGATGCTTCACATGGGTTGTTAAGTTGCTGTCTGGTGATCTGGCTTCTGCAGACGACGCTTGAGGGTTTTTCTGTCCACATGCTCAGCTGTACCCCGTTAATGCTACCCAGAACCCCAGAAAGACACTCCCGCCATTTACACACATCGCACACACTTCACGTGCATGTTACATCAGGCTGCCCTTTTCAAAAAAGAACAAAAACAAACAAACTGAAGGGCAATCTACCTTGCAGCGTGGGGCTCGAACTCACAACCCCAAGATCGAGAGTTGCATGGTCTCCCGACTGGGCCAGCCAGGAGCTCCCTGGATGTGCGTTTTAGGAGCCTACCCTCCCATCCGCGGTGGAGATCGAGGTCTGTTGCATCAGCTCCCATGTCCCCAAAGGACTCGTGCTGTGGTCCACTGGAAGAGCTAATCTTGGACGTCACCCCAGGCCTCTCTCTGTTAGCACTGCTGGCAGGGGAGGGGTCCTTAGAGCCCTGGCATGGCGGTGTCCATTCCCTTGGGCCAGGAACTGGCAAGGGAGCTCCAGGGCCGCCTGGCAGTGAGCAGGTGCCGGGCACAGCATCTGCGTTGCAGCAGCCCCCCCAGCGCTGAGCGAGGTGCAAGCCGTGAGAGCCCGCGAGGAAGCAGCTGCTGCTGGCCGCTGCGGCCGGCCCCGCCGTCTGCTGCCAGGAGCCTGGGCCTGCCTGGGGAGACGCGTTCCTCCTGTGACGGGAGGGGAGGCTAAGGGAGGGCGAGTCGCTCACTCTGGGCTTGGGACTCGATCTTCACTCACACACAGACACGTCCATCCTGTGCCCCAGTGGTGGCATCCCCCAGGGCCACACAGGCTGGGACACACAGCCCCCTCTGCCCTACCCCAGAGCCAGGACGCCCTCCAGCGAGTCTTGGGAGGCACGTGCGTGTGAGCGTGCTCTTCTCGGGCTCTGGCCCCGTGGCGTGTGCACACACACATGGTCACTCGCCTCGAACGCAGGCCTCGCGTCACTTCCTGCAGCTCTCTGGCCCACTGAGGCTACAGCGTCTGAGACCTCTGGCAGCTCTTGTCCCCCAGCCCTTCTACTCGGTGCTCCGTCTTGCCCGGAGCCTGACTGTCCCCTGGCCCTTCAAGGTGGGAGCCGCCTCCGAGAGCCCTGAGGCCCAGCAGGAGGCCTGTGAGGGGCAGCGGTAGAGACCGTCATGGACAGGGAGCGGCCCATCCGCAGAAGCCTTTCTTGCCTCCTCTGCTGGCGGCGGCAGCTGCACGCGGCGATGCCAGGCATTCTGTGCCTCCAGGGCCCTTGGCCGTGCCATCGTGGGTGGGATGCGTGTTTATGAAACTTTGTCCGTTCTGTTCCTCTTCAAGTGTTCAGCATGTGTTACCCGGTGCAAGTGTGTCTGAGTGTCAGGCGGTGGGTGTCTGTGTATGAGCGTGGGTTGAAGTGTGTGTGTGTAAATGTCAGTGCGAATCACACGCTGGGGACATAAGGGGAAACTCGGAGGGTCACGGGGTTCCAACTGTTGTTGCTCACATGAGGACACAGAAGCCCAAGGAGAGGGCAGTCGCCTGCCCCCCCATCGCCCAGTGAGTACCCAGGCCACCCAGGGGCACAGCCTGCAGACTCCGGGCCCTGAGCCCCTGCGGCCTGGAGCAAGTGTGGGCAGGGGCAGCGTGTGCACTTGCCACAAAGTGTCAGGCCCTTCCCTGCCTGCTCAGCGGCTGAGCAACTCCTTTCTAGGGCTCTTTGTGAGCCTGCCTCGCTGTTAATCTACCTGTTAGTAAAAGAGATTACAATTGCCATAATTACAGGGCGCAGGGCTCCACCATCAGGAGCAGGGCTGAGTGAGAGGCGAGGGGTGGGGGGAGTCCAGCCCCACAGGAAGCTGCTATTAAAAGCCCCGTGTTTTGATATGGCACGGGGACAACAGCCCTTCCCGGGAGCTGGCCAGGCTCGGGGTGGGGTGGGGTGGGGGCTGAGTTCCCACTGTGGGTGCTGCCATGGCACAGGAGGTCAATAGGGCTGAAGGCGAGGAGGGCTGGGGAGGGCCCGCAGGTGCCCTGACCTCAGTAGCCCCATGCTGATGAAGGCACAGGCCTCTGCATAGACATGGTGGCACTCATCAGGATGGGGCGGTGGCTCCCTTACAAAGGGGATCGCAGCCATCAGCCTCCCACCGATTTGCGCGGACACACAGAAACACCTGGTCTGTGCCAGCGCAGAGCCATGCATGTGTAACCTGCTCCTAGAAGAGGATGCAGGTGATCATAGAGCATAGAGGCTCTCAGGAGTGTGTGTGTGTGTGTGTGTGTGTGTGTGAGAGAGAGAGAGAGAGAGAGAGAGAGAGAGATTGATTCTGTCCTCAGGGCGTGTCTGGTAATGTCTGGAGACATTTTCGGTCATCACTACTGGCATCTAGTGGGCTGTGGCCAGGGGACCTGCTAACTGCCTTGCAGTGAATAGTGCAGCCCCCGTAGCAGAGAATGATCCTGTCCCGACGGCAGAGGTGTCAGGGTGGGGAACCCTGCACAGAGCCGAGGAAAGGGATGGCAATGGTTCAAATCAGACCAGAGGAGGGCTGCGAGGTGCTAGCCTGGAGACTTTAGCAAGTCTGTCCCTGGGCGGGGGCAGGGGCAGGGGAGAGCAGGCATCCCAGGCCAGCGATGCCAGCATGTTGACCCCTGGTGGGTGTCGGGGACCGCAGGCCATGGACATTTTGTGCATTCCCCGCTCTTCCTTTTCTGGCAGCAAGAGATGGACACAGATTGGCACTTGCCCTTTCTCACTGCCCCCCTGCCTGTATCCTCATTGCCCACCAAGGTGGCTGGGAATGAGGGGCTCAGACCTTCTCCCGCCGTCGGAGCCTCACAGGCCCCTCTGGGTGGGGGGAGTTGGGAGGAGGGCATGTAGGGATGGGAAGGGCTTTGTGCCCTCTTGCTCCCGTCTTGCAGGGACACCAGCCACACGCTATCTTCTCCAGAATGCCCATCTGGCCCAGCTGATGCTCTGAGGCATAGAGCAGAGCAGGTGGAGGCCTGACCAGTAAACCCAAGTTCGCTCCTTTCCGGATGGGCCCAGGAAGCCTGCCTCCACCATTGGTTCCTGTCTGCGAGAGGGACACTGCTGCCCCCTTTCCACTTCTGTTTCCACTTTTCCTTTCCAACTTTGGTCTGCTCCAAGGTGCTCCTTGGGAGAGAGGCCAGGATGGCCGAATAGAGGTGCCTTAGGAAGTGGCCTGTGGGGCTGGGCCCCCGGGCATGGGCCCTACTCAGTCCTGAGTCTCAGTGTGTTTGAGCTGCTTGTGAGCAGGGCTGGGCTGTGTGCCGCCTGGCTTCTGATGCCCTCTCAGCCCTCAGGCCGCCGAGTCTCTGTTATTCTGCAGACAAAGCGCCAAGATTTTCAACTGTTGTGAATTCTGTGTTTCACACCGAGTCCCTAATAGTGGAGTCACTTTGCCTAACCCCCCTTCTTTTGCCTTGACAGCTCCAACCTTATAATTTTACCTTCTCCCGTCTCGTAATCGCTCCTTTTCTTCTCTCTCTCCTTCCTGGAGTTTTTGCTGCTCATCTCTGGGAACCCCCTTTAGGAGGGATCGCTCCTGACAAGAGGGGAGGGGCTTCCTGTCAAACACTGGGAGTTGATGTTTTGTTTGGTAAAATGTCTGTAAATAGGCTGTGAGGCATTAATTCTACAGGGATCCCTGTGCACGAGAGCATCTTTTTGTGTCTGTGCATGTCTCAGTGCGTGTGAATGTCAAGAGCAGAGAGAAAGGGAAGAGAAGGAGAAGGAGGAGAGAGGAGAGGGATGGTTTCTGGGGGTCCTGGTTCTCTTCCTTCTGGGACATTGTGTTGGCCTAAATCACAAGGCCTCATCAGGAGAGGGCCCAAGGCCCAAACCCTCTAAGGGCCAAGGAGAATGAAAAGAAACTGCTTTTCCCCTGTGGTCCTGGGCTGGCTGTTCACAGGGTTGGGACGGGACAGTGGGCGTGTAAGTCCAGGGAGCCTGGACTCTGAGGCCCTGAGAGATGGCTCATGGAGGGAACTCTTCCTCCTGCCCAGCATCTGCTGGTTACCTTAGATTCTCCCGAACAGTGGCCGTCTTCCACCCATAAATGGGAGCCCGTTTTTCCCTGGACATGAGGCTATCTCTCTCTCTCTCTTTTTTTTTTTTTTTAAGATTTTACTTATTTATTGACACAGGGAGAGATCACAGGTAGGCAGAGAGGCAGGCAGAGAGAAAGGGGGAAGCAGGCTCCCTGCCGAGCAGAGAGCCCGATGTGGGGCTCAATCCCAGGACCCTGGGATCATGACCTGAGCCGAAGGCAGAGGCTTAGCCCTCTGAACCACCCAGGCGCCCCGATGAGGCTCTCTCTTAGGTAATTGTCTGCACAGCCACTCCCTATGCTCTTTTTGTTTGTTTTTTAACGTAATTAATTGATTGATTAAAAAAAAATTTTTTAAGTAACCTTTACCCGTAGCGCGTGGCTCAAACTCATGACTCTGAGACCAGGAGTCGCATGCTCTCCTGACTGCAGTAGCCAGCCCTCCTTGTCTGCCTTTTTTTTTCTTTTTTTTAACTAAGACTTCTTATTGCCTTAGATTGGTCCCTTTTAAGCTTCAGGTGGCTTACGTATCCCAGGATTTGACTTACGGCAAACTCCCTAAAAACCCTGGAGTACTTAACATCACAAACTCAGCCCCATCAGTTTTCCCGCCATCAGCCTTCCAGACCATGGAATACTCTCCCTCTTTTAACTGCTTCCCAGCTGACACCCTCCCTGAATCCATTTTAAGTTGCTCTTCCCCGGCCCCGTTAGAAAATGTCGGCTCTGACTGCACCATGCTCGCCAACAAAGGTGCAGAACGATTTTGGCTGCTTCGTCCAGGAAATAAATTCCTCTTTGGTGCCAGAAACCATTGAGTGGTGCCATGTGTTGAGCTCCGGGCCCAGCACGATGGGCAGGGCTGTTGCTCCAGGCAAGGAGGGCGGAAGCACCGGGTCAGGAGGCTCTGGGGATGAGGGCCTTGCTGCCCACACATCCCACGTGCCTTGGTCAAGGACCCAAGAAGTTGCCACTTGGCCTGTCCTCCCAGGTCTGGCTTTCTGTCTGCAGTTGCCTGTGGTCTGGTTGGTCCCCAGACCCATAGTAAGACCGGCCCCCTCTCTGCCCTGCGGCATGCAGCCTCTTTTCTTTCCAGCTACCTTGCCCAGGTCCTCCGGCTCCATCTGCCTTGAGAAGGTTGGTTTCCCGGGAGTCTGCCCACTCTCCTCTTCTCTCCTTGTAATTGGTGATGCTGTCGGTGTCCCTGAGCCCCATCCCAGTGAAGCCCATGACAGTCCCATGACCTACGCACTTGAGTTATGCCTGGGATCCCTGTGGACAGAAGAACCTTGCTGGAGGCCATGCAGTAGGGAGCAGCAGCCCCAGGGCCTGGCCCCTCCGCACCCATCTGCCCCCCACTGCTGATCCTCCAGGGCTCATCTCAGGACTGATTTCTCCAAACTCTTCTTTCCCAGCTCCTGGGCCAATAGCCAGTTGACACAGTATCCACAGTGACCTCATGACACTCCCTGCTCCTGCCTTCTCTATCCATCCCATGCCTGGCTTAGTTGGGATTGTCACCAACTCCCCAAGCTTGGGAGCCCCAGAACCGAATCACTGTGGCTCTATGGTGAATTTCCCTGAATCCCTACCTCATCACCACCGTTGTTACTTTCCAAATTCAGCTTCTTCCCCTCTCTTCCAGATTTGGTTTTTATTGGGATATAATTCACATAATAAAAGTCACTATTTTAAAGTGTCCGATTCAGGGGCATACATTCAGAAGAGTATGTGTGTGGCTCTTGATCTCACGGATTGTGAGTTCCGGTCCGATGTGGGGTATAGAGGTTACTTTTAAAAATCTTAAACGAAGTACACGATTCAGTGGCATTTAGTGCAGCCAGTGTTGTGCGGCTACCACCTCTGCCTTGTTGCAGAACATTCTTACCGCTCCCGTGCAAACCCCATGCCCATGAGCAGTTTATCCCCAACTCCTCCTCTCCAGCCCCTGGCAACAACCGGAAGGCTTGCCGTCTCTATGGATCTGCCTGTTCTGGACATTTCCTATCAATGCGAACTTATGTCGTGTGGCCTTTCATCCCTAGCTTCTTTCACTGAAGGTCCTTCATTGGAGTTCATCCGTGTCGCAGCGCAGATCAGGACTTCATTCCTTTTCCTGGGTGAATACTATTCCACCGTGGATCTACCACATCTCTTTAATCCATTCTTCTGCTGATGGACATTTGGGTTGTTTCCACTCTGGGGCGATTGTGAACAGTGCTGCTACAAGTAGTTTGCGGAGACCTATGTATTTAATTCTCCTGAGTATAGAACGAGGTGGGGAATTATTCTCTCCTGTAGAGTTTGTCACCACCCTTGAATGGGCAGCTCGTCTTACCCAGAGGTGCCTCCTTCTTAGGTGTGTGCCCAGAGTTTCTCACATTCTAGCCTCTGCTGACCATTCTAGTATCGTCTCCCCTCACACCCCCTGGCGGGCTGTGCTGGTCCCCGCCTCTGGGCTTCAGTTCCTGTTTCTCTCTGTCTTCCTTTTTTTCTCCCTTTGTCCAAACACTGCTGTCTCTCACACCCCAGCTCAGCTGTCACTGCCCTCCCCCTTGGTGCAGGCTTCTCTTACCTCACTTCTCACCCCTAGAGCCTGGAGCCTCCTTCCCTGGAAGGCCCTGCATTTTATTCTTTATGCACCAGAGTTTCCAACTGCAGGGGATGGTTCTGTATTCATGGGCTTTGGCAGTTAATAGGTGCTTAACAGGGCGCCTGGGTGGCTCAGTGGGTTAAAGCCTCTGCCTTGGCTCAGGTCATGATCTCAGGGTCCTGGGATTGAGGACCGCATCAGGCTCTCTGCTCAGCAGGGAGCCTGCCTCCTCTCTCTCTCTGCCTTCCTCCTCTCTCTCTGCCTACTTGTGATCTCTCTCTCTGTGAAATAAATAAATGAAATCTTAAAAAAAATAGGTGCTTAACAAACACAGCAAACAAATTAGATTCACATTAAGGCACTGTGTAACGTTTTCTGGACTGTCACAAATCTGTAGGTGGGCCACCTGGATGTCCCCGCGGACACACAAATGAGTGTAGGCCTGCACTGCGCCTAGCATCCCCTTCTGGGCCCCAGCGTGTTAGTGTCCTCAGGCTTGCTTGCTTCTCCGTGGCCTCCTGGGAGCAATTATAGGGAGTATAGGGGACAGGAGTTTCAGAGCCCCAGAGGGGATTCAGAGGGAACCCAGCCCCCTTTTGCCCAAACCATGAAGGGCAAGTCACATGTGACCTGGTTTTTGTTTCTTGCTGTTCCTCCCTCCTCTTCTAAGCACAGAGGGGTTGTTCTCTCCTTCAGTCCAAACCAGCCCGTCTGGAGGTAATCCCAGAGTGGCCTCCGAGGCTCAGTGTTGTCAGCTAGCCTTGAGCACCCTGTGTCCCACCACTCCCTCTGCACCCTGGGGCCTTCCCCAGGCCAAGGCAGGGGTGGAGTGGAGGAGCCAGGAGGCGGCTGCCCGGGCTTGGGGGGGGTGCTGTGCCTTGGATCCCAGATCCTGTCACAGGAGGGGGGCCTGAGGTGGCCCCACCAGGTGTAAAGGACCCTGCATGGACCCTCCCTGCACTAGCCGCCCGGGGTCTGCCAGGGGGCCCAGGTGGGTGGGTGGCTCAAGGAGGCATAACACCACCACAGCCATCCCCCTGCAGGCCCAGGGAGGAGCAGGGGTGCACTCACTCAGCGTCAGAGAAGGGCGGATGCTGTCTGCCCCTGGGGGCGTCAGTCAGCAGTCAGGTGGGGCCGCCCTTCCCCTCTTGTCTTCCTTGCCCTCACTGGATCCCAGCGCGGCCTTCCCTAGCTGGGTGTCTAGCTCTAGGCAGCCAGCCACACACGGGCAGGTTCCCCGGCAAGCCAGACGCCTAGTGGCCCCGCTCCTGGCAACTCGCCGCTGTCTTCCTAGGCGCAGCCTGGCCCTCCTCCTCCGCCTCCCTCCTCAGCCCTCTCCTCTCCCAGGGCCTCTTCCCCACGTGGCTCATTACAACTCCAGTTGTTCAGGTCCTGACCTCAAGAGCCTTCCCTATTGACCCCTGACCAGCGATACTAATCTGTGTCAACAGGCCCCAGGGGTTAAAGAAACACAAGCGGCGAGCTGCCTCCTTAGCAGGTGCCTGGAGGGGGCAGGGTAGCTCCTGGGAGTGCGGCTGGAGGAAAGGAGCGTCCCCAGCCCCGCCTCCTCCCCTCTCACCCCGCCCTCCTGCTCCCCCTTTCCTGCTCACTGGGATTCTCTTCTTCCGCTGCAGACCCCCTCCGGCCCACGGTCCCCTCCTCCCTGCCACCACTTCCCTTCAGTCTTTCCTTTGCTCTCCGCCCTGCTTTGTAGGAGTCCGGACCACAAACGCCCCCTCTCGCCTGGGTGGTGCTGCCCTTGCGCTGCCCCCCTCCCCACCTCCCCACCTGAACTCCTTCCCTCCCCCTCCCATTTTCCATCCCAGTCAGGATCCTCCCACCAGACCCACCCTCAGAATCCCTGGGAGGGCTCCAGAGGACCGGGATCCCTGGACCTGCACGAGGGTATCTGCCTTTACAGCTAGTGTCCCGGATGCTGCCCTGCCCCCAGCCGCTGCCAGCTGCCCACTCCTCCCAAGCCCGCCTGCGCTTTTGTCTCCGGGGATGGAGCCATCCTTGGGACACTACCGAGGCAAGCTTCTGGCCCCCTTGGCCGGCAGCTCAGATGGCAGTCCTCATTGGCCAATGGGGCACACACTACCGCTGAGCAATTGCTGTATTCAGGGCTGGGTGACCTGGTGACAGTGCTGGAGCCCAGGTCACCAGGTGGCTCAGTCAGTAGAGCATGCGACTCTTGATCTTGGGGTCATGAGTGAGCCCCCATTGGGTGTAAGATTACTTTGGAAAAAAAAAAAAAAAAGGAAAGGAAAAGATGCTGCAGGGCCTGCCGGGTGGGACCCACTGTGTGTTTTTGGGAGTCACGGCGGGGAGCCTGCCCTGGTGCCCTGGCTCCGCTGGGGGCCATGTCAGGGTGAGGGGCCCACCCTTCTGACTTAGACAAGGCAGTCTGGGTCATCTCAGAGAAACAGCCATGCGTCACATGGTTCCCCTTTCTTGGAATGAGCCTAGAGTTCTGCTTATAATGAGCCCTTGCCCCTACCCCTTGATGGAACTGTAGGCTGTCTCAGCCCAGCCTCCACGGCTCTGTGCTGCAAGGGGGACCCCCCCCCACAACTCACACACTGGAGGAGGAAGAATACTGGGGACGGTGACCTCTGTCATTGTCTAATATGGCCCTAGCACCTGGGAGTCAGTGTCCCCATGTGGCTGGCGTCCTGCTCACAGCAACATGGAAAACCAGAAAGAAGAAATCCCACAGGCCTGGAGTTCTCCTGCCTTCTCCCTTGTCGCTGTTTGGAGCTGCTATTACTGCCCCTGGTTGCCCGTCCCTCCACCACCGCTCCTCCCTGTGGGGGCCACAGTCACAGGCTGCCCCGCCCACTGCGTGCCTACACATCTGACAGGGGTGGCCCCAGGAGGTGCTGAGCAGGGTGCTGGTGGGACTCCAGCAGAGGGAGAGGTCACCAAAGGCCTCGTGTGCTTGGGTGGGCTTGACAACATTTTCCAGGGGTCTTTCTTGCTGGCTGAGATGCTGGTAGGCCCAAGAAATGCAGCCGGGGGTCACGCTGGCTAGTGGGGTCACTCATGGGGTGCCCCACTTTCCCTAGAGCTCTTATTTTCTTGTAACTTTCTACTCTGTCCCCCACTCCCCCAGATTCCTCCTTCCCTTCTTCCTCTTGGCTGTGGCTCCCTGGCAAGGCTGGGGAGAAATAGACAAACTCTTCAAAAAAATTTTTTTTAAGTTTCCCAAACTTTTCCAGATGCCAAGAAGAGGCCAGAGAAACCCTGCAACTGCAGGGCTGATGGGGGGGGAGGGGGGAGGCGTGTTTCAAGGCCTCCCCCGCTTGCCCGCCATGGAAAGGAGGGAAACTAGGGGAGTGGGGTGACTTTGGTGCCTCAGACAGTCCACCCGAAGGTCAGGGGGCTGCTTTGCCATCCCCAACACCTTCCCATCCTCACTGAAAATCCCCAGCCTGTGTGGGGAGGCTCAAGCAGAGGCTAATGTCTGCTGGGCTCCTAGGAAGTACAGCATCACATTGCAAAGGAAGTGACTTCTGGGGTTCAGGATTGAATTTGGGGGGACAGAGTACCCCTCCAACCTGAGTGAGGTCAGGAGCTGAGGAGGGGGTAACCTGGCCGCAGAGACTCCCTCTCCTGCAGTCTGGTACCTGATAGGAGAACCCAGCACTGCTGAAGCTGGGGGCAGAGGGACAGGCAGCCGGGGGTGGTGTGTGGGGACAGTGCAGACATGACTGTCCTCCCCCGCTTGCACCCATAAGGAGTGCTGCCCCCACCTCTGCCGTTCTGTCCATCCACTCCCTGGACACCTCCTAAAACAAAGGCCTCTTTGTGGTCCTGGCCCACTGGCCCACTGCCAGCCACATTCTTTGCGTGTTTCCTGAGCACGGATCCCAGCTCAGTGGTCAGCTCCTCCCCCATTGGCCCAACTCCTGGGGGCTCAGAGCAGTCCCCTCTCTGCTGCCCTGCCCAGGGTCCTCCCACAGCTCCCATCCCTCCTGTCAACAGATGGGGCTGAGAAGGGAGAGCTGGAGGGGCTGAGAAGGGGAGCTGGAGCCTGAGGAGCTCAGCCCCCGGGCCTGCGGAGTAATCAGAAGTAGAGATTCCATCTCTCGTGGCCCTTCCAGGGATCTCGTGGATCCCAGTCAGTTCCACCGAGCCTTGATGTTCTCATCAGTGAAAATGGGGGAGAGTAACTACCCCATGGGACAATGGGCCAGATTCAATGTCTCCCAAACGCCCAGCTCCTGCCTGCCATGCAGTGGCTGCACCAAGTAACTGGAGCCCCCCACTTGGGCACTGCACCCCACGGGTGGGGGGGCTAACGGTTAGGGAGCTGCTGGTGACTTTGGTGCATGGCTAGGGAGCTCAGAGGGTCTCCAGAGCCTGGAGCAAGACATTTCCTACAGTCTTGTGGGAGACCCAGCACTTAAGGCCCGCTCCTGGGGGAGCCCTTCCCCCCCCCTCCAGGACGGAGCTGGGCCCTGAGCAAGTAGCTCGCCAATCCCAGGCTCGCTGTGTCCCCTGCCCCCCCAGCAGTCACCTCACTCTGGAACAGCACTAGGGTGCACTGTCTGGGCCAGGCATGGGGCAGAGCAGGGGCTAGATCTCTGAGTAAGAGGACCTGGGAGGGTGAAGGCAGGGAGGGACAGATGGGTTTTTAGGCATAAGAACACTTTGGAAAATCCCCAGATGTATCCCGTCACCTCCAGTCACCAGTTACTCACGATCACACACGGTCCTAATGAAGTCCTAGATTGCCGCTCTGGGGTCCCCCCTTGTTAAAAAAAATGTTCATAATTTGGAAAGAAAAGAAGCTTTTTACAAGCTGGCGGCTCTAGGGAACTTTCCGTCGGGTTCTTTCTGGCCTCGTGATGGGTGGGGCCCACTCCCCCCTCCTAATAATCCCTCTTCCCCAGCCCCACCAAAGACACACACTCCTTAGGTGACCTACAGCCGGCTGTCACCCCAAAAAAGCTGAAGGAAGGCTGAGGACCTATCTGTGCCCTCCTGGACCCCAGCCAAGGCCCCGCACCACCTCCCTTGCCCTCAGAGGTCTCTGACACGGGCCTAGAGTCCTCAGAGAGCAGCTCTTCGCAGAATCTGCCCCAGGACCCAGCCCGGCCTGCCCTCCCCCAGGGCTTGCCCCACTCTCCTGCTGAGTGAGGGACCCCGAGTCCTCCTGGAGCCCTGGGGGCCCTCCGGGGAGGAGGGGAGAGGTGCTGAGCTCACCGCCTCGGCATCTGCCCTCCCCCTCTCTGGTGCGAGGGCCGGCCACACTCCCGACAGCGCCTCGCTCCCTAATAGCTTTTTAAGTCCAACCACATGTGTCTGCGGAGCAAGGAGCCGCCCCTCGCAGGGCCTCGGCTCCCCTCCCTCGCTGGAGACCACCCTCCACTTGGAGCAGCCTAGGGGCTGGGGGAGGGGGTCTGCCTCCAGAGAGCCCATCTGCTCGCTGCGGGCCCAGCTGAGCTAGTAGGACCTTGGAGACAGCTGAGTGCTCGGGTCCCTCTTGGGAGCCTTATGCGAGGAGACCAGCCCTGAGGCTCCACCAGGCTCAGGGTCCCCCAGCCTCCCTTCCCTGTTCGGAGGTCTGGTGTCCTCTCTCCCTGTGGTAGCAAGGAGGAGCCAGCTGTCTGGGTTTGGGGGCCCGAAGTGGGCAGCTCGGAGGTGGGTGGGGAGCTCTGACCCCCTCTTAGGGCCTCCCCGGCCATGGCTTTGTGCCAGCTCCTCTCTCCTGCACGGGCCCCACTGTGGTGACCCCACGATCGCCCCTCTGACTGGTACACGTGTGGCTCCCTGTGCGTGTGAGCGGTCTGTGGGGAGGCCTGTGGGGTGCGGTTTCACAGGAGGGGAGTGAGGGCTGAGAACCAACGGGCAGGCAGGCCTGGGGTCCTAATGAGAAAATTGCTTCCAGCCAGGGAGCCCTGCTCTGCGGCTGAAATTGCACCCAGCCCGAGCCAACACCGCTGCCGCAGTCCCGCCCTTCAGAAGGAGGTGGGGGAGCAGCAGCCCGGGGCAGGGGGAGGAGCGGGGCTTGCACTCGACTCGACTATCCCCCCACACACACACCTTGGAGAGAGTCTTCTGCCTCTTGGGGAGGAGGGGACTCCAGTGAGCTCCAGGGCCAGGCTTGGCTCTAGACCCCGCTGCTTGATCCTTGGGAGGCAGAGGCGGGAGAGGGGACTAGGGGAGATTCTCCTCTCCCTCCTGCTCAGTTCCACCGAATTTGTGGAGCCTGGCTGCCTGCGGAGATTCTCTGAGAGGTGGACCCATTTATAGGCTCACTGAGCGAGGGTGTGAGGGGCACGGTGTTTCCACGGAGGTCCTGTGCGCAAGTCTGTCCTCCCGGAATAATTTGAAATTCAGCCTCTCCTGAAGACTTAGGGTCCAGCCCTTCTTGCCTGCTCCTCCACTCAGGGGAGCTGAGTGCCTGCACCCCAGGCTGGGGCACCCCGTGGGTGAACGGCCAGCTGAGCTTGCTTCTGCTACTCACTCCAGCCTTTCAGGAGAACCACCTACAGAAAGAGCAGAATCCAAGGCCACGAAGCCAGCCCTGCTTCTGAGGAAAGCTGGTCCCTACCATTCAGCTGCCAGCTGGCTCACTGAGCCCCAGCCCCGTGGGTTAGCCAGCCTCAGCCTTGCCCTTGCCCTGTCCCAGTGAACCAGGAGGCCCACCTTCTGGTTGGTTACCTATGGGAAAGACACATCCCACTCCTGGGAAAATAGACTCCTCACCTGGGGCTCTGGTCTCCCCTGCTGCTTGGCTTAGAGACTCTGGGTCACCTGTTTCCTAGATTTTTGACCTGGTGGTTAGGGAGGAGGTTTGTGGCGGATGGGGGGAGCAGAGAGAGACTGGGCACCTCCAAGTGCATAGCTGCCCTTGCCACCTGAGGTGAACCTGACCGTGGGATTGCTCCCCAGAGAGGCCACCGGTCACCCCGATCTTCCTGTCCCTCCAGCCCCCTGGGTGGGGCCTCACCGGGCTCTGGCAAGTTGTAAAGACTGTGCAGAGCAGGGAGTGAGCAGGAGTGCTTGGAGGGAGGGAAGAAGGCAGGAGGAAGGAAACAACCCCATTGTCATCCCCCAAATTACTGGCTGGGATGGCAGGGGAGGAGGCGGAAAGCCGACATTGTTTACTTAATTAAAAGTAAACAACAATTTGCCGCTGCCAGCCTCCCATTAGCTGTGTGCCGAGCCCTACGAGCTGGGGACTCGGCTTTAGCTCCCGCCAAGCCTGGCTCCTTTCACCACACCCCCAGCCTGGGCTCCCCCAGGGCCCTGCGCCCTTCCGCCCTTCCCGGTTCTGCCTTCCTCAGGCTGGGCAGAGGAAGCCAGTTAAAACCAGTCGCAGCTCAGCATCCTTCGAGGTGGGGTAAGAGTCTCAAGAAACTGTCATTTGCAGGTCACCGTGGGGTGAGAGACCCCTGCGTGTGTACACTGTTCCGCTGGGTTGTGGCCCAGCAGGGCATCGCAGGGGGGCACCAGCTGCCCCATTAGCTAGATGTCTGGCTCATTGCGGGAGGCAGTCCCCCCCTTCCCTCCCCACCTAAGTCCCCAGTCTATGCTACCTGAAGGCCTGGGCCTCTCTGCCCCACCTCCCGCTTTTCTCCTTTTCCCTTTTAGCAGCTTATAAACATCCTTCTCCCATCTTTTTGGCTCTGCTCCCAGAAGGGGGTTGTTCAAGGCTCCAGGAGGGCTTAGGGAGAGAGGCAAGCACCCTGGGCCTGTGGGGAGAAAGGCTGCTGGAACTGAGTCCCCCCACTCCTGCCAGGACAGCCACAGGTGACCCCAGGAACAGGGGAGGGGTGTTGGTCTGGGTTAGACCTGACCTAGGGCTCAGCTAGGGTAGGATGGTGAGAGGGTTGTGGTTGATTTCTTTTGGTCTCCAGGGGCTGAGCAGGGTACCTCGCCTGGGGCCAGACCCCACCTCTCTTGTGGGCTCCGCCCTGGACCCTCCCCCCCTCCATGATGGAGAGCTCAGGCTGTAGCTCTGGCTCAGGGTATGACTTGGGCTCATGACTTCAACCGTGACAGCTTTCCCTTCCCCCTTCCAGCACCGTGCTGCTCATAAAACCCTTCCTGAGTCGCTGTCAGGCTCTGGCCAGATGCGTAACTGGGGAGAATATCTCAGAAAAAAAGAGCTAAACCTGAGACACTTGGGAAGCCAAGCGACTGGGATTTAAGCCCAAAGGGGGAGAGGTGAGGCAAGGCGCCGGTAGTAAATACATGAGTCTCGAGTCTCGGTTTCTGTCTTGTGCTCCAGAGTGGTGGGTCCCACCAGGATGATTCTTCCCCCAGGGGACATCTGGCAGTGGCAAAGACATTTTTAGTTCTCACAACCGAGGGGGTGTGATGCTCTTGGCATCTCGTGGGTGGAGGGCAGAGATGCTCAAATCCTTCAGTGCACAGGCTGGCCCCACCCCACAATGGTCCAGGGGTAGTCCTTAAGAGCCCTGGTCTGGAGTACAGCCCCCCAAGAAGATTTAGACACAATACCCACTCTCTGCAGGAGCCATCCTGCCCCACCTCTATCCTCCTCCAACATTTGCATCCTTTCGTCTTCCTCTTCCCCCATCAGGATTCACACATCCACATGCGTGCACACATGCTCACAGCTCCCGGGATTCACACACATCAGGGTTTTCACATGCACTCGCACACACAGAAAAATCTGGGAAGTCTGTCCTGCGCTTAATTGAATTAAAGGACTAGGGTTTGGCAGGACATTGTGTATCTGAGCTGCAGCTTCTTGCAGCCGTGTCAGCCCTGGACAGGATGGTTCGGGCTCCCTGGGATTCCAGCTGCTGCTGCTCCGCTCCCCTCTCCTTCCCCTACTTTCCAAGCCAGAGGCCTGGAAAGGGCCAGGTTAGCGACAGGATGCTCCTCCTCCCTGCTCTCACTACTTTTGCTTTGTGGTACTGCTGGTAGGAGGCTGGGGCCTCCTGAAAAACAGGTATCCCCCACACATGAGGCCAGGGGACTGTCTGGAGCAGACTGGTCCAGGCCAGTCCCTCATTCGGTTTTCTGCTGCCCATGCATGGGTTGGGAGGTCGAGGGTGCTGCTGGTTGGAAAAGGGATGCACTTCTTGGCTGAGTGCAAAGTCTCCAGCTCTGCCTGAGAGGCCTGAGGGCTGCGGGGAGCCTGCACGTCTGCCTCAATGGGCCGAGGGCACACAGTGCTTGGGGGACGGCCAGCCCTCCAGTCCTTTCCCCAGCCTGAGCCGTAGGGATGTGCTGCAGGACATAGGAGAGGCTTTCAGTCTTTTCCCTCCCACTGCTGCCAGGGTCACTCTGCACCCTCTGCTTTGGTAGGCTCTGGAGGTAGGCCTGTTCTCAGTCCTCCTTTACAACCCCATTCTAGCCCTTCCTTGGGGAACAGAGGAGCTCAGGCCCCGCTTCTCATCTGAGGACGACCCCAGCGCCAGAGCCCAGCCCTCACTCTGAGGAAGGTCTGCACAAGCCACCTCTAGCCCAGAGCCTCGGGGCTGTTGGAAAGGTCCCGTGTCTACAGGAGATGCCCCAGGCCTCACTGTGGGCGGGAGGGGCGTGGCCAGCCAGCCAGGGCCTCCTGGAGCGCCATCTTCTAGCATGTGCCACCTTCTCTGGCCATGCCTTCCTGGAGGGCCTGCTGCATGCAGAATCTGCCCCCCCCAAACCCAGCAGCTTAAGAGCGGCCTGGGCAAATGGCTAATGGCTGATAGTGCCAGTGTCCAGAAGGCCCATTGGATGACCCAGCCCAACCAAGCCCCACATGTGTGACCCCTGGTGTTTGGACAAGGCCCCTGGTAGGGAGCCGGGCTTACGGCCCTACAGCCCCAGCTGCTGGGCTACTCCACCGGCTGGCAGGAGGAGTGGGAGAAGGACTGGGGGGGGGGGGGCAGAGAAGCCGCCAGACCCAGTCCGGAGCCCTGAGGAGCGATCTGCACGGCCCAGGGTCAGCGGGGGTGGGGGAAGCGGGGCCTCACCTCGGCTAACCTCCCTGCGGAACAAAGGGGCCTTTCTCCACACCCGCCTGGGAGGGTGTGCCTGCCCGACGGCTGCCGCCACTGCAGAGAGCGCTGCTGTTTTCTTCTTCTTCTTCTTCTTCTTGACTTTTCTCCATTTCTTTCCCTCTCCTTGGTTCCTGATCTCTGACTTTAGTCTCCATTTTTAACTTTTTGAGAGGGGCGGGGAGGGGGCGGCGGAAGGAAATCTTTCTCTTCAAGCGATTGTCAAGTGCAGGGGCAGGTCCGTGCTGCTAAAAGGTGGGGGCGTCGTGGGAGTGTTGGGAACAGCCCTGGGGTCAGGCGGCCGCAGACTCGCCCACACCCAGGGCAGCCCGGCTCTGGGGGAGGCAGGTGGGGACCGAGAGCCGCGGTGGCGCCGCGCAGGAAAGGCCTGAGCTCAGTGCTTTACCCCCACAGCCATGCACCTGGCAGCTCTCCCCCGCCCCGTTCCTCCTCGCCAGCCCATTCCCCGGCCCCCTTCCATCCGGCCCCCGCACCGCAAGCTGTTCCTAATCAATGAGAACGGGAAGCGCGGCCCTCACATCACATCACGGGATGTGCTTGGCAGAGGCAACGGCAGTAACGGGAGTCGCCGCCTCGGGCAGCACGGTCCGCGGTTCGAGTGGCCTGGGTCTGGCCGGGGCCGCCTCCTCCCGGCTCAGGCCTCGTGGGCGAGCGGAGGGAACCCCGGCCCCTGGAGCCCCGGGCGGGCGGCGCGCGCAGGTTCGCCGCCCCCGCCCCGGGCCCGGCGGAGGGCAGCTAGTGTTAACTCGCTGCGCCACCTAGCTACGGCGCCCGGGAATGCAGCGCGCCGCTCCATGCGACCCGGCCCCTGAGCCCTGCTGCCCCGCGGCCCCGCGGTCGGGGGACAGCTCCTTGTGGTCCTTCAGGGCGTTATTATGGGAGGGAGGATTTGGCACCTGACAACCTGGAGGGTCGGTATGGTTCGGTCTCTTCAGCAGCTCAGACGGTACCAGCCCTGAGTCTGAGCAGCTGCCTCCTACCAGGTGGCCCGCCACTGTACCCTGTGCAGGTCCGAGCTTCTGGAAGACGCCCCTCAGCTCCTGCTCAGGATCCCAGCAAAGCTGAAATATAGGGTCTGAGAAGCGGACCGCCTTGCTCCATCTATGCCTTCCTTAAGTGTGCTTGGCGCTTTAGAGCGTGTAAAACGATCCGACTCTTCTCTATAGAAATTCCTGCCCACGGCTCACTGTGTTGTCTGAGGCTCAGGGAGGGAGAGGAGGCCTGGAAAACACTGAGTGCCTGGTAAGAGCAGGTCTAGGATTGGATCCCAGGGCCAGGGCTCCTTCTGACACCTAGAGCCGTTTCATCCCCTCAGGAGTCCACCTGACTACACAGTTATTCAAACCAGCCTGGGTTTAGCGTTCTCTTCTTTAGAAAGGGAAGGTGCAGGGCACCTGGGTGGCTCAGTCATTAAGCGTCTGCCTTCAGCTCAGGTCATGATCCTGGAGTCTCTGCATAGAGCCCCGCATCGGGCTCCCAGCTCTGTGGGAAGCCTACTTCTCCCTCTCTCACTTGCTTGCTTGTGTTCCCTCTCTAGCTGTGTTTCTCTCTGTCGAATAAATAAATAAAATCTTAAAAGAAAAAAAAAAAAAGAAAGGGAAGGTGCCAGCCACGTGGTGCTTCTCTCCCCTGGGTTGTCAGTGGAGCCACAGTTGAAGAAGGATCTAGAAGGATCTATTTAGAGTCTCGTTATCCTCTCCAACTGCACTTCCAAATGTGGTGGATAGAGTAATGAAGAAAACACTGGGAGGCCTTGACCCCAGGGGACTGATGCTGTTTTGGGGGGTGCTCCCAGCTGGGAACCCCTGGTCTGGGAGGCCTGGTGGCTGAGTCCTTGGGGCTCTTGAGCCTTCCAGAGCCTCCAGACTCTCCCAGTCCCCTAGCTCTGGCCAAGCCAGCGGCTCCCAGTGTGGATGGGATTTGAAGGAAGGGCCATTTGGCTTCCAGCTTCCAGGCAGAAGTTCTCCGCTTAGACATTGGCTTATAGCTGGTGTTTGTGTCTGCTGCTGTCGCTTAGGGGGCTGAGGACATTAGAGCCTCTGAGGATGGGAGGCAGGTGGTCTTGGCCCGCCCTCTCACCCAGGCGGGTTCTCCTTCCCCAGGTCCCTTGGGTTCCCCTAAGGAAAGGGGTCAGCGGGAGGCAGGGCAGGGGTAGGACCAGACCAGGCTCATGACCAGAAAGAGAGAGATAAATTGGAAAGCAAGGAGGCCAGGGAGCCCTGAGGTTCTCCCATCCCCACCATCTTCTGGCCAGCTTGACCCTCTTATGATAAGCAAGGAGGCCTCACGTGTGGAGCCTTCCCCTGCCCGGGGCCGGGAGTGACTTTCCTCCCTGTGGGGCTCACTTTTCCTACCTTCTTTTCCTGGTCAGTTGTTCCTTTTCTGCCTCCTCCTTGCCCCCTACCTCCCTTCCCCAGAACGTTGCAGAGGTATATGGATAGGGGCTCCTTGGCCTGGGTCCTCTCCAGTCTCTCACCCTGCTGAGTGTCCCCCATTAGGTGCTGGCAGCTGGAGGTAGCCCCGCTGTGCTTATGAAGCCATTGCTGAGAATTTTTAGGAAGTTTTCTCCTCTTTTTTTTAAAAGATTTTATTTATTTGACAGAGAGAAACACAGCCAGAGAGGGAACACAAGCAGGGGGAGTGAGAGAGGGAGAAGCAGGCTTCCTGCTGAGCAGGGAACCCGATGTGGGGCTCGATGTGGGGCTTGATCCTGGATCTCCGGGCTCAGCCGAAGGCAGTTGCTTAACCAACTGAGCCACCCAGGCGCCCCATCCACTTCTGTTTCTTTTGTTTGTTTGTTTGTTTGTTAAGCAGTCACTTCCTCCTTTGTCTTCCCTTTCTCTCTCCCCTTTCTTCCCTTTTCTTCCCTCTTGGAGCCTTCTACTTCTCTGATTCTTTTTTTGCAACCCTCTTGCTTTGAACCACTTTACTTTGGTTCTGATTTTCTATCTTGGCCCCTCCCTCTCTCCTAGTTTTAATTTTGTCTTTTTGTCATTCTCATGCTCTGGGGTTCACTGATCCCTTCCCTCCTTTTCCCAAACTCCCACTTGTTCCAGGCCTGTCCCTCAGATGGCCTCCAGAACTTCTGCACACCCCCCCCTCTTCTCTTCCCTCGCTGGGCTGGCGTTAGTGCCTGGAGAACTCTGTACCTTTTACAAGTAATTAGACCAAGGGCAAGTGTATTTAGGGGATGGGGGAGGGTGAGGCCTGACCCTGGGAGATGAGGACACTATTAATAGCCCTAAGAGCAGCTGGAGGTGGGGGAAGTTGTCTGGCCAGGCCTGGCTTGGGCAGCTCCAAGGGTCAGAAAGGGCAGTTCTGGCAACAGAAAGTGGGTAGGGGGTGGGGAGCACCTCTGCATGCCCCTAGCCTGGATGGGGGCACCCCTCCGCAGGGCCCTGTGCTTTCTTGGTGTGCTGTGTAAGGAGGGTGTTCTCCTCTGTCAGCTTCTGTCAGGTGCAGGGGGGACAGAAGCTTTAGGTGCAGGGGTGCTTTTATGGCCACAACTATTACATGACTCCTGGCCCCAGGCCCTCTTGGAAATGGTGGCTCCAGCAGGCTGAGTTGTGGCACCAGCTGGCACTCCCAGGAGAGGCGGCTGGCCACTCCGTGGGGCAGCGCCCATACTTCTGGTGTCCTCTGCTCTCAGCACTGGGCTAGGACAGGCAGGGCCCAGGGCCCAGCGCCCTCAGACTCCAGAGGCAAAAGCTTTTTCTCCCCCTTCCCTGGTGGCCTTACTCATCCCCTGGCCTTCCCTTTCATGGCCTCTTCCCACCATTTCCAGCATGGTGACCATCCTGAGACCATTGACTGTGACCACCGCCTTTGGAGAGGGACACACCTATAGAAGGTGTCCTGCTCTTTTATGTCCCGAGAAAGCTTTCTGCCCCTCTTTGCAGATGGTAATGGGCCAGCCCCCAAGAGAGCCCCTCAGCTTCCTGGCCATGTTCTCTGGGGCGAAACACCAAAGGACAGTAGTCCAGGGCATACTTAATGTGTCACAGTGAGCATGCGCCCCTGTGCAGGGGGTGGGGGGGAGGGTTAGCCACACTTCCCTCACTTTGAGAACAGAAGGAGAAGTTCCAGCTAATGGTGGTCCAGGTAGAAGGACGGGTGACATTTGTGTGTGAGGCCCTGGGCTAAGCACCTTATACCTGTTTTCTAATAGCATCTGCAGTTTTCAGAGGAGGAAACAGCTCAGAACTTGACCAAGGTCACTGGGCTGGTAGGTTCTGGAGCCTGGATGTGAACCAAGGGAAGCCTCTTTCCACCACTGCTGGCCGTCCACCTCCATCCCCCAGTGCCCTTGGTATGCCCCCTTCACTCTCTCTGTGCTGGGGTGAGGCCCTCCCTTGGGGCGGACATGGGGTCTAGACCAAGGACATCTCCCTGGGTAGGCCAAGGGCAGGCCCGGGGTGGGGAGCTCCTGTCTCCCTCCCTTTGCCTCCTTCAGTAGTAGCCGCTTCACCTCCAATCTCTGTCTGATGGGAGTTCTGCTCTGATGGGACTTCCTCCCCCTAGGCACCTCTGGAACATTCCAGATGTAAGTTCCCGGTCTGCTTGTTCACAGAGAGCCATGGATCACTGATGTCTGAAGGGCTGGGGGTCCGTGCCTATCCCCTGCAAAGGGCAGACCCCAGAGGAGCCTGTCTGTTCACATCTCTCAGGGCTGCTGGGAGTTAACTGCTTAACTGCTGGGCTGGGCTTGGAGAGGCCCCTAACAGGCTGACTGGGCTTTTTCCTTCCATCTACCTGCTGGGGGTTATGCTCTGCACTAGGGTGCAGCCCTCCTTCTCTCCCCCATTTTGGCCACTGTCTGTCATCTCATGGGGATGAATGATTGGGCCCTTGGTTCCCCTGGGCTTCAGTGACTAGGCCCCATCTCTCGTTCTTCCTGGGCTGGAGGCAGTGCTAAGGAAGGTTCTCTCATCAGGTGCAGGGCACAGGATGCTGAGCAGCTGCCATCATGGGAGCAGCCTGGAGGCACCAGGGCTATTTGCCTGAGTAGGCCTTTGGAGTGCACTCTGCTGGTCTCCCGGGTGCCAGATGAGCCCACTGTCTTGCCTTTTCCCTCCCTGCAGTCGCACTGCTGGGCAGTGGGCCCCGCGGTAGCTAGATCTGGCCCTTGCTCCTGGAGGACTGGAGGACCGTAGAAGGTACTGGTGGAGGCAGTGTGGCTGAGGTGGGAAAGGTAGTGTCGCCAGGGACTGAGAGCGCAAGGTCCCATTCCTGGTGGCCTGAGCCACCCTCCCTTCATGGCTTTCTTGCAGGCCCCACGGGTGAGGCAAAGCAGGCCTAGACTCTGCAGGTGTGACTGAGTCTCTTCCCTGGAGCTCAGCCTTCCTCCCCTGATCAGGTGATTCGGGGCAGGCTCAGATCCGTCTGTGGAGGGAAGATGAGGAAAGGAGAGATGAAGGTAATGGGGGGAGGTGACATGTGCCCCTTGTGCCCCCGGCCACACCCTTGCCTGTATCTTCAGGGCTGTGATTCCTGGTCATGCTCCAGTCTCCCACAGTGTGGGGTTCTAAGGACAACAGAAGACAGAAACCTCAGGATGGCTCCAGGGGCTGTGGGCACTAGCACCAGCGGGCTGGCTCTTGGGGGGGCCCTGCAGGGTAGAAAGAGGGAAGGAAGGATCCTAGAAGCCCAGCCCCTCCCCCGCCCCTTTTTGCCCTCTGGCTGCTCTGCACTCTCCAGGACTTCCTCAGTCCCCCAGTTGCCTATTTGCAGAGATGGGGAGAACCCCTCTGTGACCCGTCTCTCTAGCCCCCCATCCATCCTCCACTCCCCTCCTCAGGGTGTCTCAGATTCTCAGACTTAGGTTTCAAGAGGCACAATAGTTACATTCTCCAGCTCTGATTGCTGCAGGCCAGGAACCTGGCTCCCCTTGAGATTGGGTTTCCAGTGCCCTGGATGCTCCAGAATCACAGAAGAGGGGGGAGACAGGGAGGGGGAGGGGAGCACCACCCGGGGGAGGGCTGGGATCAGCTCCTGAATTGCATCAGTCCTTCAGAAGATAGCACCACCAGAATGGGGCACGCCCCTGCCCTGCTTCTCGAACCTCAGACCCCGGGAGAGCCTGGGGAAGGGCAAGCAAACTGCCAACTCTGGGGGCTGTGCTCTCCAGCCCTCAGCGGTCAGTGGTGGGACAGAGCTAGAGGCGGGTTCCGCTGCCAGTGCTAAGCACCACGGGCTGCGCATGGCTGGAGGGCAGCTCTGAGTGCCTCCTCTCATTCTGCCCCGAAGGCAATTGCCCGGAGGCAGGAAGTTGCTGGTGGTGTGTCCACGTGTGTGTGTGTTTCACTGCGCTTGCCCGAGTGTATGCACATGTGGGTGTGCTTGAGCTGGGCCTTTTCCTCCTCTTGGCCACCTGAGAACTCACTCTGTCAGTGATGTGCGTGGAGGCAGGTGGCCCGCAAGTTACATGTGGCCCCTTTCACAGAGCTAGTTTTTTCAGGTGGGAGCCGAGGCAGAGCGTCCCTGGCGGCAAGCAGAAATTCCTCCTTTGCCTAGTGGGAGCTATAAACATCTGCCCGTCTGTGAATGGAAATACACAGACGTATATAGAACATGCTGTCGGTCGGTCGGGGTTCGTGTGCAGCACTGGGCTCCTGGCGGCCGCAGCTTCCCCTCCAGAACCCCCACGAAGAGGCAGAGCCCTTCTGTGCGTGCGCGTGCACACACATATACACACAGAAACAGGCAAGGTTGGGAGAGGAAAGAGAGCTGGAGAAAGGGAATGTGAAGGAGAAGGACAGAGAGAGGAGTGTGGAGCCAAGAGAGAAAAATAAGAGCAGAAATGAGATTCCGAAGGGAAGGTGAAGAGCTCACTAAAGCAAGGAAGTAGAGGGGCTTCAAGGGCTTAGCAGGTAGAGCCGGTACAGGGTTGAGAAAGGCTGTGCTGGGTGGGGGGAGCTCTGTGGCTGTTCCAGGGCATATGGAGGGACCTAAGAGGGGCCCGCACTGCCAACTGTTGACTGAGCTTGGCCCGGGTCTGGGTCCTGCAGAAGGCCTCAGACCATCGGTGCGAGGAGGGGGGGGTGACTGATGATGTGTTCAGATGAACAGGGAGTAGCCCCAGACCCAGGAGCTGTGCTGAGACAGAGCCCACACCCATCACTTGTCCCCTGCATAGTCCTCTCGTCCAAAAGCCTCCGTTGTGGCCAGGGCCTCCGGCACCACGGGCAGGTGACCTCTGCCTTTGAGGTGTGGATCCCACACAGAGGTCCCACACAGAGCGGAGGCAGCAGAGCTTGCTTCCGTGGGTGACGTGAGCTGGCCTAAGCACCGGCAGCATGGAGAATAGCTGCGGGCTCTGAGATTTTCTCCATCCCCAAACCTGGCCTGGGCTCAGGGACCCTGCTGCCTCTCTGTGCAAGCCATCAAGCCCAGCATCGGACACAGAGCTGGGCTCTTTTCAGGAGGCTACATTCGATGGGCCTCATGCGAGGAAGCTTAAAACCAGGGGCGACGCTCTCTGATTCTCCGGGCCAGGATAGAGGGAAAATCTGAGTTGTGTCAGGGCCAAAGGAAGGTTGCAGTGCCCCTGCCTGCTCTTTCCCATCTCCAGTCTCGAAGGCATGAAGGCAGCAGCGGTCTCTGAAGAGAGGTGCAGACGGGGGTGGGGGGGAGGAGTTAGGGTTGCTTTGCCAACCTTAGGGTGTACACTTAGGGTCCCCACCACTCTGGCAAGCCAGGGTGCAGAGAGCCGAGGCCGGGGAGGCTTTAGGGGATGTGGCCCTGGAAGGCTGGGAAATCAGAGTGATAGCCTCGGGGGCGTGGGTCGAGGGAGGGTGTGGGGGGAGGATTAAAGATGGAGCTGGGCACCTGTCCGCCTCGTGCTAGCCAACACTGTCCCTGCCCCTCCACTGGCCCACAGGCCACCAGCTGGCCCATTATCTCTGGCGAGAAAGCAGACACTGGAGGGGGGCTCCCATGTGGCAGCAACTCGCTCATGCCAACCCGCCCGGCGAGGCCTGCCAGGCGAGAGCCACCCTGGTCTGGGTCGGAGGCGAGGGGAGGGGGGGCCGCGGAGAGAGGTGCCCCGCTGTGCAGCAGTCAGGCCTCGTCCTGTGCTGTTGGCAGGGGGCAGTTCGTGAGGCCTGCGAACAGGAGATAAAGAGTTGGGGCAGAGGGTTTTTTCTCACTAACCGTGGATTTGTATGTTTGTTCAGCTGGTGGCTCTGATAAGCCCCATTCTGCCAGATAAAAGCTGAGCAGCCATGAGGCGGGGCGTGGGGAGGGGTGTCATAAAGGGACCTTCCTCCTGTCTGTCCTGAGGACTGGGGTTATCCCCTCCCCCGGGGAGTCCAGCAGAAAAGGAGTCAAGATGCTGGGGTGTCATGCTCCCTGGCGTCCTAGCCTGCTGTACAGCTGCTGACCCAGGAGGGCTGCCCGGAGTAGGCCTGGACCTGGGGCACGACTTCCGGAAGAGCCACTCTGGAGGCGACGGGAGGGTGGTCTCCTGGCCCTCCCTAGAAGCCTGTCCACCAGGGCCCCGGCTGTTTGGCCCTGCAGCTGCCTGTGGGCACCTGCCAGCCCCCTGCCCTGCCCCCCTGTCTGTCCACCGGGTGGACAAGGGCCCGCCCCCATCATGTCCCTTACCGTCCTGTTAGGGCAGGGGTCCAGGTTGAGCCCCTGGGCCTGGGGCCGGCCTGTGAGGGCTTCAGCTGCCTTTGAGCAGACCATGGTGTGCCCAGGGTCCCCGCTTTAGCCCTCCCTTCCCTTCTGCTGGGTGCCGGCCGCCGGGGTGCAGGGATGCTGCTGGGGCAGGCCAGTGGGGCCTGGCGGGGGCTGCCCCTGCTGCAGGGCTGGCTCCTGAGCCTCCGCGCCCTGTCCAGATTTCCAGCGATTCTGCTTTTTGTCCTGGAGCCGAGCGGAGCGTGCCGGGGGCCGGCGGGGGTGGCATTGTGGGGACGCGGCCGGGCCGCCAGCCGTAAGATGGCTGCCAAGGGCTAAGATGGCTGCCAGCAGCGCCTGGAGGCGCGTGGCAGCGGGCCTCGCCCGCGCTGCATCCTTGCTCCCGCTTGCTCCTTTACATCCAGCTAATAGTAATAACAGCAGGAACGTTTCGGGACAGTGTCCTGGTTTAGAAGGATTTCCTGTCTCTCGCGCTCTCCTGGAGCCCCATTTGTCTCCGCCGTGGCCGCTGGCCCACCTCCATCTCTTTGTCGGCGCCTCCCTCGCCTTGCTGTCCTGGGGCCGGATGTGCGCATGCGCGCAGCTTTCTGTCTCCACCTGGCCGCCTGGGGGGGCGGGGACCACACCCCTGGGCGGACGTCCCTGGCTCCCCCAGTACCCGACCCAGACCTGGAAGGCCGGTGGGGACTGAGTCAGTCCCAGGATGGCGGAGGTCAGTAGCAGGGGCCCCTGGGCAGCAGAGCGCAGACCACGTGCCCCTCAACGGGCTGCAGACGCTCGTGGCCCATGGTTCTGCCCTTCCGTAGTTTTGAATGGAGGAGAGGGCAGCCCTGGGAGATGAAGCGCACCCCCGGTTTAGGGAGGTCCTAGAATGGACCAACCACACCCTCAGCCCCTCACCTGGTCCTTCTTGGACTGGCAGGGGGTTGAATCAGACCTAGATAGCCAGGAAGAGGCGAGGGGGAGAGAATGACCAAATTCATACCTACAAGACACTGTGGCAGGGAGAGGGTGCCCTCCTGGGCATGGGGGGCGGGGATCCTGTAGATTCTCTCCAGAGCAGAGAGTGCCACTAGCAAAGAGGTGGCCTGGGGTGGGATTCACCATCCCTAAACACACCCCAGGGGTGAGCACAAAGGGAGGAGTGGCAGGCTGCACCCCAAATTGGAGGGGATCAGGGGCCATCATCAGCATTTTCCTTATAAACGTCTGTTTTCTTGATTTGTGATGAAACTTTTTTTGGGGGGGACTTAAAAAAACTCAACAAGGTAAAGAATGGGGGAAGTGGGGACTGAAACTGTCCTGTAGGCAACCTGTCCTTTCCCACTGGTCACATTGAGGCAGGTGGCCAAGAACTTGACCTGAGCCAAGTCTGGGCCTTCGCTCCCAGAGGGACGCTGTTCTTACCAGCCCGCCTGGTGCATCACTCTTCCATCCCTCCTGAGGGGCCAAGTGGCCGCAGGGTACCTCGCTGCGATCTCTTGGGCCCAGGCCTCGTTGCTCTTTAGGAACGTCCCTGCTGGTCACTCCCCAGTGTGAGTAGCTCGGCTGTGAGGCTAGTGAGGGCTGGACTCTCAGGCCAGCAGGCTGACCGCGGGGTGGTGGGTGAAACCCAGGAGGCAGGGCCAAAGAGTTGGGCAGAGCCTCGGCCAATACCAGGGTGCGGTTTTCTGATGCCATCCCCTGTGATGTGCCCTTGTGATTAGTTGATTCTTTACCAAATGCCTAGCCTTCCTCCTGCCTCACAACCTGCCCTGGCCCCCCTCTGCCACCCTCTCGCCAGCTGTCGTGCCTGGGCAGGCATTCTGGAGGTCCCCATTGTGCCCCTGGCACACAAAGCTTTGAGGACCTGGGGGGCGGGGGTGGGGGGGCTTTCCCAAGCTCAGCAAAATATTCACACACACACTCCACCCTGCCCCAGCCCTCTGTGAGCTCCCGCCGCACAATGGGCCCTTGTGTCGGGGCTCCCTCTGAGCAGCTGTGGCACTGGGGCATGAGACAGCCCAGACAGGCTGGCACAGAGCAGGCGACAGCGTCAGGGCGAACCTCCCCCCGCCCCCGGGTTGCCAGGCACTGCCTGGAAGCAGAAAGGTGAGGTGGGGATGCTTCGGCTAACAGGAATGGCTGTAATTAATGAAGAGAGAGAAAGAAGGGGCTGCTCCGCGGGGAGCTGGAGCCGAGTGGAGGATGGGGGACCCTTGGGTTCATCCCAGCTGTGCAAAGAGATGGTCACTGGCTTCTCTCGTGGGCATTGTCCTCACCCTGATTCTGAGCCATTGCTGCTCCCCCGGGGCCGGCTGTGCTGCCAGGCACGCTGGGCAGTGTCTGCAGTCAGCGTCGCTTGTCACACTGGGGTGCCACTGGAATCTCGTGTGTGTAGGCCGGGGCTGCTGCCAACCACCCCGCGGTGCCCGGGATGCCCCACTGCGGAGAAGGATCTGGCTCCAGAGTCCATAGGACTTCCTTCTCTCTTCGGGTCCCTCTAGGCTGCTCTCCTCCGAAGAGAGTGTGCCGTGAAGGGGTTCACGGGGCTGGAGGGGCCGCTGGTTGGCTGGTTTGGGGGGCACTTTGATCTTGACCCCTTCTCCCCTTTGTTGTCTCCTGCAGAATCCGGACAATCAGATAGTTCAAACCAGCAAGGAGATGCGGACATCAAACCACTGCCCAACGGTCAGTGCCCCCCAACTCCCATTGGCCCACGTCTAGCCTCTGTGGCCTGCCCCATCCCCTCCTGCCCTCCCACCCCTGGCCAACCGGGTACCCCCTCTCCCTCCATTTTTTCCCCTTTACTCAGCCATTCCTCAACTGAGCTTCAGCTGGTGTCCCAAGTGGGGGGACCCACCTGAAGCAAAGTCACTTTTCTGTGTAGACGTGAGCGCAGGGGCAGGCCTGTGACTGGAATGTGAGGCCTGGGAGGGCGGGGGCCAAAGGAAGAGTAGGGAGAGCTCTGGGGAAACTGGCAGGCAGCTCCTCTTAGCCTTGCCTGACTCACTCACTTGTTCTTTCCCTCTTCAGGGCACTTAAGTTTCCAGGACTGTTTTGTGACTTCCGGGGTCTGGAATGTGACGGAGCTGGTGAGAGTGTCACAGAGTAAGTGAGTTCTTTCTTCCAGCCAGGGCTGAGCTCAGCAGATTGGGGGTATAAGGAGCTGGGACTCAGACCCCAGGTGGCCCCCCCTGCTGGTGGGGTCTTGGCAGAGGGCATACATGGTTTCCTGGGACGCTGCTCGTTGGCACTGGGCTAGGTGGAGCGGAGGCGCCCAGAGAGCCCAATCTCTAGTCTCCACTGCTTTGGAGGAAAAAAAAAATCACAAGCAGGGGCTCTTCCCCAAACACTCCCAGCCAGGGGCAAGCTTTTGGGGAGCCACTTGTGACAAGAAACACGACCCCTTTGGGCCTTCCACACCTCAAACGTTATCACCTCCTTGCCTTTTCCCAGCTCCTGTTGCGACAGCATCAGGGCCCAACTTCTCACTGGCAGACCTGGAGAGCCCCAGCTACTACAACATAAACCAGGTGACCCTGGGGCGGCGGTCCATCACCTCCCCTCCTTCCACCAGGTGAGCCCCGCACCCTGCCTCCCCCCACCCCCCATCCCCAGGCCTTCTGGTGCTGCAGGCAGCTATACCTCCGAGGCCTGGGTGCCTTAGAAGGTCACCCCTTGTTGAGGGCGTGAGCTCCGGAGCGGCCGGGGCCCACCATGCTAGCGACCCCCTGAGCTTCCTGCTTCGTGCTGTCATTGGGCATTTGGTGCTGGGGACATAAGCACGGACAAGGCACGGCCCCTGTGGGGATCTGAGAGGGCCTCTCTCGTGCAGAAGTGTCATTTGAGCCCAGAGCATCGGGTGGGTGCTCAGAGTAGAGCAACCCCCATCCCAGCCAAAGAGGGCTCTGGAAGGTGTTTAGGCTTAAAACCCACGGAATGGTTTGAAGCAGGAGTTTCTGGGAAAATGTGTTCCAGAAAGTGCCCCTCGCCATAGCCCATGTGGGCAGGACTGATGGCCAGGGAGAGGCTGGAGTACAGGAGGGCCTCAGCTGGGTGGGGCAGTGGCGTGAGAGGGAGGGATGGAGCTGAGAGGTGTTTGGGAGAGGGACACATTCAGCCTTTGTCAGGCCTGGTTCAGGGCAGGGAGGGATCCTGTGCATTTAAAAAAAAAAAAAAGTGGACTTTTGGTTCATTGTGAGGTTTTTGGCATTCGTTTTGATTTTTTTTTTAATTTTTATTTATTTGACAGAGAGAAACATAGCTAGAGAGGGAACACAAGCAGGGGGAGTGAGAGAGGGAGAAGCAGGCTTCCTGTCGAGCAGGGAGCCCGATGTGGGGCTCAATCCTGGGTCTCCAGGACCATGACCTGAGCCGAAGGCAGTCGCTTAACCAACTGAGCCACCCAGGCGCCCCTCATTTTGATTTGTTAACATATGACATTGTAATACTGTAATAGCTCCATGTTAGTTTTTTTTTTTTTTTTTTTTTTTTTTTTTTTTTTTTTTTTTTTTTTTTTTAAGATTCTATTCATTTGTTAGAGAGAGAGATCACAAGTAGGCAGAGAGAGCAGAGGAAGCAGGCTCCCTGCTGAGCAGAGAGCCCAATGCGGGCCTCAATCCCAGGACCCCCAGATCATGACCCAAGCCGAAGGCAGAGGCTTTAAACCACTGAGCCACCCAGGCGCCCTCCACATTAGTTTTAACATACAATAAAGTGGTGTTTTGATGTCTGAGTTTTGTAGCACCCCTTGGGATTTTTGTCCCTGGCAAGTGCTTTTCCACGGCCCTGAGGGCTGATGGGAAATAGAAGGTGGGGCCGGGGAAGCAGGGGAGGAGGCTTGTGCCCCGGCTTTGACCTGGACAGCTCAGTGGGTGGTGGTGTCATGGACTGAGAAGGGGCTCGAGGAGGAGGCGCAGGTGGGCTGGGCCCTCAGGGACTCCGGCGCCAGTCTAGTCTCAGGGGTGGGCACGTAGCGAGTGCCGGGGAACGCTGCTGTCATCGGACACCTTCTTCCCACACAAGCATCATCAGTGCAGGCTCCTTCAGCTTGAAGAGCTTACCTTAGTCTTCCCTTGGCCTGCCTGATCCCTCTCCTCTTCCCCAGCACCACCAAGCGCCCCAAGTCCATTGATGACAGTGAAATGGAGAGCCCTGTCGATGATGTCTTCTATCCCGGTGCAGGCCGCTCCCCAGCAGCTGGCAGCAGCCAGTCCAGTGGGTGGCCCAACGACGTGGATGCAGGTATGGGCGCCGCAGGGCCGACACAGAGCCAGGCAGCCGGAGCCTCTTCTTCCCGCTCCCTGGCGAGCCTCCGTCCGGTTCCTGCACTGTGGGTGGCGTTACCTATCTTCTTACCGAAGGAGGGAGTGGAGGCAAGGAGCTGGGCCGTCCCTACATGGGCTGCAGAGACATGGGTGTGATGGAAGGAGAGCCGAGGCCCTGGGCACCGAGCTCGTGGGATCTCCTTCTCTTGCTGTTTCTCTAGAGAGGTTGCCCCAGCTCTGTGGTCCTCGTAGTGTAAAGCAGTTTCTCAGTCCGGGCACCGTGGATATCTGGGGCCACCCCGTTCTCGGAGGTGGGGCTGTCCCATGCCCTGTAGGGCCCTGAACAGCAGCCCTGGGCTCCACCCACCAGCCAGTAGCAACTCCCCACTCCTCCCCAAGGTATAGTGACCAAATACGTCCCTGGGCATTGCTGAACGTCCCCCGGCATAGGGGAGAGGAGAACAGAATCATCTTGAGTTGAGAACCACTGGTCCGAAGGGTCCAGCATCAGAGAGAGGAGCAGAGCCTAGTAAAGAATGACCGGAATCATTGCCCGGTCAAGCAGGAGAGCAAGGGAAGGGCGATGGTCTAAGGGAAGTCTGGTGAACCCTGCCAGCACCCTCCAGCAGCCCCTCTCTCGGTGAGCCCACCCACCTTCCCTTGCAGTCTGGACTGGAGGCATGAGCAGACCCAGAGAACCCACATGGAAAGGAGGGAGAGCACGCGTGTGTGCACTCGCGCATGTGTGTGTGTGCATGCTGATACACG
The DNA here is from genome assembly GCA_004023965.1 of Spilogale gracilis. NCBI lineage: Eukaryota > Metazoa > Chordata > Mammalia > Carnivora > Mephitidae > Spilogale > Spilogale gracilis. Next base: position 98,952 of record PITA01004783.1, read on the forward strand.
CATGAGGAGGCTGGCTGCGGGTTCCCTCGGCCTGACACACTGTGTGTGTCCTTGAGGTGCGAGTCTCTCAGAGCCCGGGAGCGGAGCCCCATGTGCAGGGCTTGTACGCAGGGCATGTCTGCTCTGGTCAGGCCTGGGGACGGGAGCTTCGCTCTTGAAGCAGGAAGAGGAAGGCCTGACTCGATGTCGCTTTGCGTAGTGTTTTCCAGATGTGCCTCTACAGAGATGGGCCAAGTGGATGTGCTGGGCAGGGCCTGGGGGGAAAGCAAGGCAGAGGATGGGAGGAACTCCTGCCTTCCTGCCTTCCTGTTTGGCAAACGGGCTGCCCCCCCTCACAGCTCGCTGGGAGGAGGGGAGGAGGGCTCATCTCCAGACCCTGGGCCATGGGCGTGGCTCCAGACCAAGGAGCAAAGCTCACCTTTGTGGGACGGCCCTCTGGCCAGTGCCTCTCCCAGGGTTTCATGCGGCAAGCAGGGACCTGGGTCAACACAGCCCACATACTTCCCTGGGAGAGAGAGAAGGGGTTGAAAAGGCCCTGAAGACTCCACAGCCAGGGCCTCAGTTAAGTGACCGCCCCTGGAGGACTCAAGTGCCTTGAGAGCCACATCCATAGCTGTCTCCTGGGGCTCAGCCCCCAGGTCCCTCTGCCCTGACCTGGTGCCCAAGGAGCTGTCCCCTGTCTGGCTCCCACTCTTTATTCTCAGTTGTCTGCTCCGATGCCTGCCATTCCTGCTCCTTCCAGCTGTCCTGCCACGCACAGCCCCCAACATCCTCCCGCAGCACCCCCAGCTCCCTTGCTTTCCCTTCTTTTCCTCTGTCCCCGCCCCCCCGCGGTGTTGTTTCCCTGTGCTGCGACAAATTGCCAATTAAGCAGCCCAGCTGCAGGACAGGGAACAGCTGGGGAGGCGCTGTGCGGCCATGGGGACAGCTGTGCACAGCTGGTGGGGGGGCTCCGCACCCCCTCACCGTGCCAGCTATCAGGTGGCACACAGCTGCCGCCAGATAACACCTCTGCTGGCGGCTGGGAGTTCGCCCTTCCCCCACCTCTTCCCTCTGCGGTTAAGACTGCAGCCCCCCACCCCCCACTCAGACTGGTTCTATGCCTAAAACATGGCCACTCTGCAGATCCGTTCCACTCCATCTGAGCTCAGGCTAGGACAGGAGACAAGCTTCCCTGGAGGACCTGGTCCAGGGGCCCTCCTGTGTCAGAACATCCCTGAGACATCATGCCCTCCGGGCACAGAGATGACTGTCGGTAGTATCAGGATTTTTCAGGCAGAGCTGCAACGGGGTGTGCTCTGGACACCTCCGCCCCGTCGCCCACTGAGTGGCTCCAGGAGCAGAGCAAAGCCCCTAAATGATCCATCCTGCAGCTGCCCAGCCTCTGGGTTCCCTGGCAGGGGCGTCCTTTCCTGTCCCACTCTGCCCCCCAGTGCCTACCCAGGTCCTCCAGCCCCTTCCGTACTCGCTGGTTGGGTGTTGTATCACCCCTCGATTCCCTCCGGAGGACTGGTGGCTTCTTCCCCAGCCCAGGGCCCCACAGTGCAGACCCCAGCCCATCCCTCTTCCAGGTGGCCCCTCACTCTGAAGCCGGCTTCCCAGGGCTCCTCCTGCACATCTTCCCCGCCCCCTGCCCCCACATCTCACCTTTTCATTCTATGCTCTATGAGCTCCTTATCTGGTCATTGGTGAGCAAGAACCGGTCCCCTTGCTCATCTCCTACCCTGCACTCCCGAGGCTCTCGAGGGTCTCGTTTTGCTCTCCAGTCCAAGCACCTGTAGCTGGTGGGTCAGCACACCAGGCCTGAGAACCAGAGCTGGAATAGGGCAAAGGAGGCAGGAAGGGGGTGTGGTGGGAAGGGGTAGCCGGGAGGGGGCCGAGGAGAGAAGGAGCTAGCTGCTGGCTTCCCGCCTTCCCTTGCTCTCGCCTCGGCCCAGCTAAACCTGCCCTGTGTTGCTGATTCCTCCCCCCAGGCCCGGCTTCTCTAAAGAAGTCAGGAAAGCTGGACTTCTGCAGTGCCCTCTCCTCTCAGGGCAGCTCCCCGCGCATGGCTTTCACTCACCACCCGCTGCCTGTGCTTGCTGGAGTCAGACCAGGTGAGAAATGGGGGGTCTGGAGGGGGGCAGTGGGGGAGGCGGTGGAGCGCTTAAGGGCAGCTGGCCAGGTGAAGGAGCTAGGGCAGCGGCCCTGGAGTGACAGCCCCAAGCTCTCAGAGCCGTCCTGCAGGGGGTGGGCACGGGAGTGGGCCGCCCTCCCTCTGCGGCAGCCCTTCCTCACCCTGTTCCCAAGCAGCCTCCCACCTTCTCACTCCCCATGTGCGCGTCTTTGCATGGATGCATGTGTGTGTGCTTGTGTGCACGCACGCGCGTGTGTGTGCTGTGCCGCATGTGCCTGCCCCGAGGCGCTTCCCGACCTGCCCCTGATGACCGAGGCGTTAGACTCGGGAAAGCACAGGCCTCTCCATCTGCCCTCCTTCCTCCTTTCAGCTCTTCTCTCCTAGCTCCTGGCTGAGCCCAGGGTCTGCTTTCCCAGCACCAGGTCAGGTTGGTGTGGGGCACAGACTGGCAGGAGCACTGGGGGAGCCCCGGCTCCCTTCTCAGGCCCTCCCTGCCCTTTGCTGAAAGTGAAGGACTAGGCCCAGGGGCTGCTAGCACCGGGGTTGCTCTCCAGGGAAAGGAGCAAGCTCACTGCCTTGGGGGGCTCTCTTGCTTCAGTCTCAGGAGAGGGTGCTTTGGTGGGGGCAGGGTGAGGGGGACAGCTCAGCATTCCTGAGGGGGTGGAATCCGGCAGGGAAGTTGTGGGTCCTGAGTCCTCAGCCTCCCCATTCCCTCATTTGCTTTTTCCCTTCCCTGGTGCCCTTCTGGCAGAAAGAGGCCTAGACTTTTTTTCTGGACCCTGCCCTGTGTCCGCCGGCCTGCCGTCTTGTGGGCCCTTCTGTAGGACAGAGAGAAGAGTGAGGTTTACCCTCCCAGCTTCCTCCTCGGGGCCTCCTGGCTGAGAGCCCAGAGTCAGCCTGCACTGGGGCAGGGTGTGGTGGCCACAAGGTGGGGGCGGGGACCCCAGGCCCTCTCTGAGCAGGCAGCGGGAGGGGAGGGCGGCGGGCCCAGCTCGGCTCAGCTTTTATGAACTCGAGAGAGAAGCCAAGTTTCCTCAGCCCCCTAATGAAACTGAGAGCAAGAGCGAGCTGATTGGAAACAGACCGGAGGGGGTGGACTGGGCCCGGGAAGAGCTGGGGCCTGCGCTGGGGGGCGGGAGCTGAGTGTGGGGAGGATGCGGGTGCAAGGACCATGGGACTGAGCGCGCAGGAACGCGCAGGAACTCGGCTGGCTGGGGCGGCAGCGGCCAGAGCCATGGTCATGTACGCGCGGGAGGCGGGTGTACGCGCTTCAAGGGCTCGTCCTGCACAGGGAAGGGGCCCTGTCTCCAGCCAGAGCCTGGGAGCCCTTGGTCTCCTCTGTCCCTTGCCCCGACTTGCACCTAGGCCCTGGACCACGGTGAAGCCAGTGATGCACTCACCAAGATGCAGACTGTCAGGAGGCGCCAAAACCCTAGTCATCAAGATAAATAATATTTAATGTAATATTTTAAAAAACCGAGACGATTGCAAAAAACACATGATGAACAGCCATCAACGTTTTAAACAAAAGCTGGGGCTAGCCTTGCATTTGCCCGACCTCGCCTTGTTCGTGTCGGCCTGGCTCCAGGCCTGGTTCTGGTCAGACTTTATCACAAAGACAAGCAGCTGGCTGACCAACCCTAGTTTGCCAATTTGACTTTTTATTTTATTTTATTTTATTGTTTTTTTTAAAGATTTTATTTATTTATTTGACAGAGAGAAACATAGCGAGAGAGGGAACACAAGCAGGGGGAGTGAGAGAGGGAGAAGCAGGCTTCCCGCCGAGCAGGGAGCCCGATGTGGGGCTCGATCCCGGGTCTCCAAGATCATGACCTGAGCCGAAGGCAGTCGCCCAACCAACTGAGCCACCCAGGCGCCCCTGACTTTTTATTTTAAAAAGTATTTTTAAAAAAAGATTTATTTACTTTGGCGGGAAGGGGCCGAGGGAGAGAGAGACAGTCTCTAGCAAACTCCCTGCTGAGCGTAGACCTGGGCACGGGGCTCCAAGTCACAACCCCGAGATCACGATCCTGAGGTCCTGACCTGAGTCAAAATCAAGTGTCCGATGCTTCACCGACTGAGCTACCCAGGAGCTCCAGCAGTTCGGTTTTTTAAACGTACTGCATTAAGACATTGTTTACCTCGATTGTCGAGTTATCCAGCACTGCCTTAATTTTCTCGCCAGAGGCTGGTGCCTCGCTCTCCTCACCCTGGTCCTGGCTTTGATCTTGACCCCATTCTCCCTTTTCCTCTGGCTCCTCAGTGCTCGCTCTGAGTAGCAGTCCCCCCAGCCATTGACCCCGTCTTCCGTCGCGCCTCCCTCTACCTCCCAAGCCCTGATGCCCTCTTCTTCCTGCCCACACGCGTGCAGGGAGCCCCCGGGCCACAGCGTCAGCGCTGCACTTCCCCTCTACGTCCATCATCCAGCAGTCGAGCCCGTACTTCACACACCCGACCATCCGCTACCACCACCACCACGGGCAGGACTCGCTGAAGGAGTTTGTGCAGTTCGTGTGCTCGGACGGCTCGGGCCAGGCCACCGGACAGGTGAGTCCAGAGGCCCCAGGAGCCCTGCCACAGCTCATCTCTGCATCTGTCCGTGTGTCTCGGGGCTCACAGGGAGAGGGTCCAATAGCCAGGAGCCCTCCTGGGGCTGGAGCAGCAGAGTGGCCAAACCCCTCCATCTTCGGGGTCTGGGGGTAGGAGTCCATGTGTGATGTCAGGGCTTGCCAGTCACCGACCAGTTAGGAGCGGGGGCAGCGGCCGGGCCCGCCTTGCTCGGCCTCCTTGCCCTCCCCTCAGTCTGTCCCCCCAGTAAGAGTGTATTCGTGATCTACCCAGCCCAGCCTGGGCCCCTGACCTCGAAGCACCCTTCTTAAAACCTCAAGGCTGCAAGGATTCTGTAGGTTCCAGACCAAGGGTTCCTAGCCTTGGCACTGTTGACATCTAGGCTGTCGATTCAGTGTTCTGTGGGGCCGTCCCGGGCACTGTCGGTTACTGAGCAGCATCCTCGGCCCCCACCCACTCAGTGCCAGCTGTACCAGCCCCTCCCAGTCCTGATGATCAAGAATGTTTCCAGATTTCAATGTGCTCTGGGGGCACCAATCCCTTTTGAGGAGCCCTGCGTGGAGCGAAGGCCCTCCCTCCTTCCACAGGAGCTGTCGTGGAGTCTCCTGTAGGCAGAACTCTCAGCAAGAGGTTTCCGGGTCTGTTACTGTTCTGGAGCGAAGCCCTTCTGCTCCTCAGCCCGGGAGAGGTGCTGGGAGCCCGTGGAGCCCGGCTGCCCCGCTGCCCTTCTCTGTCAGCGAGCCCTTAGGACCCCTCATTGATGAGCGCAGACACAGGCCACTCAGCGAAGGGCTTATGCCAGATAGCGGTGGGCCAGAGGTGACCTTTCAGTGGGACAGTGGGCCTCTCTTAGACCCCGGGCGAGAGCATTCCGGGTTGGGACACAGTGGTCTCTAGGCCTCTTGGAAGGTTCTAGAGTCCCAGCAGCACCCTGCGCTGCGAGAAGGCCCAGGCCCTCTCCCCGCAGCTGATCCAGCCTGGAAACCCGTTGTGAGAGGTCAGGCGGGAAGAAGGGACGCTCAAAGGGTCGTGGTGGGGAGAGGCGTTCGGAAGCCCATGGCAGAGACAGCCCAGGGAGAGCTGTGGGTGGCCCTTGGCCATGCAGCCCAGTGCTGCCTCCGGGCGGCCCGTACAGAGTGGGCATTGCTAAAGGCTGCTGTCTTGATTCGGGCCAGGGTTATGGCTCAGCCTCCTCGCTCTTGCTGTCCAAAACGGAAGCTGGTCCTCTTCCCTCTCTCCTGTTCTCCCTCCTTCTACTTTTCCTTGTTTCCTTTTCCCCCTTTTCCCTGTGAGGTTTTCTCTTGCTGGCTCTGCAGCTCCTTAGCTCACTCAGGGCCTTGCCCACCTCTCTGGACAAGCTCTGTCCACTTTTAGGGGCATGTGGCTATGGCCCCTGACCGCTACTGTGCCTCCTTCAGAGATGCCAGGAGAGTCTACGGGAGCTACTAGCCCATGTCCCAGCACCCGAGGGGCTTGGGGTCTGGAATATGGATCAGAGAGTCCTGGAACTCCACCTTGCCTGCCTTCTCATGCACAGAGGCAGCTGGGTTTGGAACAAAAATGAGACTGACCTGAGGGACCAGTTTAGCCCAAGGAGCCAAAACTCCCTCGGGAGTATGGGCCAGTCCATCCTTAAGCATCCTGATGATGGCTGGGTCCTGACCCGCTCCCTTGACTTGACCGTTCAAGATCAAGGGCTCGCCTGGTCCGGAAGGCGGATGCTTGCTCCGAGTAGACCACGGATAAAACACTGCAGGCAGGAGGGCAGACAGGCTCTCTGGTTAAACAGAAGAGCCTAGCCCAGCTGGGGAGCAGTCTCTCTGGGTTTCTTCTTGTGGCCCTGTTGTGTCCAGGGGCGGGGGTGTGTGTGTCTTCAGGGAGCCTGCTCCGTGGGGCTCCGCAGCAGGCCTCTGGAGGAGCGAGCCAGAGGCCCCAGGCTCTGCAGCTGACCTGGTGACAGGGAGTGGCAGTACCAGGCGGCTCTGGTTCAGTGGCTGCCTGCAGAGCACAGGTTCAGTCTTAGCATGCACAAGTCACCCGGAAAGCTCGCTAACACACAGGTGCCCGGGCCTCACCTGATTCTAATTCAGCAGGCCTGGGGTGGGGCCGAGAATCTGCATTTCTCCCCAAGTTCCCAGCCGATGCTGTTTCTGGTCGGGTGACACACTTTGAGGACCATTGATCTAAAGCCTGAAGGAGTACATTCCTAACCTCTTTGAGAATGTGAAGTTACAGATCATCTTTGCAGAAAGAAAAAAAATACACATATGAAATTTTTACAATTTGCAAAAGGGTTCCCAGGCACCACCCCTGTGCTCATCCTCGGACCACGGCATGAGGCCCTAATTGAGAAGAGCCAAGTCGGTAGCGGCCAAGGCCAGCTGGGCACACCACTCAGAGGAGACGCAGAGGGCGGAAGGAGGATGCCTGGTTAGCTGTGTTTCTGGCAGAGAGGAGACCGCCAAGTGAACGCGATGGAGAAGCCACAGGGCCCGATGGGATAGCGCGACTCCGGGAGGCAGGAAGCCTGGTTGTAGGTCAGCCTCAAGCACCAACGCCGGAACGGCCTTCATCTGTCAGTTGAAAGTGAAGAGCTATCCCCGTCTCCAGGTTCCTTCTAGCCTTTAACTCACGAGGTTTCAAGGCATCGCGAACTCACAAGACCTCGAGATTTTTAAAACCTCAACTTGTACCCTAATCAGAGCTGAGATATCCTAGCCCGGTTGGAAGTAGCTTCCGGAAACTAAATGTTGTAAATTAGCGGTTTTCGATGTCTGGCCACGTCAGGCTGGGATTGGCTTCATCGAGTGTGTTGAGTGATTTAGGTCCTCCTGAGGGGAGACAGGGTCTTGAGGACCAGAAGGAGGCACAAGGCACCCTCTGGGGACAAGGGCTACCTGGAAGGCCATGGGTCCCAGCCTCTTGGTTGGGGGGCGGGGGCAAGCACAGGATGGTCTGAACTAAAGGAGGGAGGCTGTGATGTATTGAGACTCGTTTCCTGCCCTGATGGAAGAACAAGCTAGACACAGGCTGCAGACATGTGGGGAGGCAGTTGCCTGTCTCCGAAAGGACACTGGGCACAAGGGGTCTCTGGCCCAGGACGCAAACAGGGATCAGCAGCCCCTGCCTGCTTTCGTCAGGGGACCTCTAAGTGGGCAGGAGAGAGCCAGTCAAGGCAACCATTTGGAGGGACAATTTCAGACCTAGGCGCTGGTCTTTAGAGGTGAAGGGGGGAGTGCCCAGAGCTCAGAAGGGTGTGATCTGCACGGGTCAGACATGGGGCTCGATGGTTAGAAAGTGCAGCAGGATGGACCGGTCGATTCAGGTCAGTCAGTGACACTTGAATGCTGCACACCTAGGTCACACAGAGGTGGCTGTCCCGGGCTTGCTGGGGAGCCTGGGAGGCACCCTGCTTCAAAGGCGACGGTGGAGGGCATGAGCATCCTAGAAAAAAAGGCAGAGAGAGAGGGATGGTGATTTAGGGTATCTGGTCTCATGCTGGGGGTGATGTTTTCTGAGCAGGCCTTAAGGGGTATGGGAAGGGGTGCTGTAGCCAGAGCGCTCTACAGTGAGCACGGGGGCAGCCCTCAACTGCTTAGGCTGTGTTCTGGAAACCCCAGTTTGTTGCAATGGGAAGTACTTGGGAGGAGGTGAATGTAGGGGCATGAGTGATGGAAGACCCCTCCCCCCCCCCGCCGGTCCACCGTGCCGGTCCACTGTAGGGGCCTTGAATGCCCAACCAGGGGGCTTGTATTTGATGTTACATGCAATCAGAGCTTTGGGAGGGGAGGGGAGTAGCCTCTGGATTTTGGGGAAGGGGGGGGATGAGCCCACTGGAAAAATCCACAGGATTCCTGGAGTGAGAGAGACATGGTTGTGAATTTCAGGCCTCACCAGTTACAGCTGGGTGACTTTGGATAAATCACTCAGCTGCACAGAGCCTCAGCTTCCCCATTTGTGAAAGGGGGAGAATCGAGCTTCCCTTGACTCAGGGTTTCCTAGCCCTGGCACTACTAATGCTTGGATTGTTGGGCCTTTATCTTGGGGTCCATCTCGTGCCTTGTGGGGTATGTAGCAGCATCCCTGGCCTCCACCCCCCCCAGATGCCACCAGCAGCCCGAGCAGTGGTTCTACATTGTAGTCTCCTGCTGGGGCAGAATCCATCCCATCACCCCTGCCTTACTGGGTTGGCATACTGGCCACCACTTCAGCAAAGTCTGTGGTACGGGGCTGGGCGCTGAGACCCTGAGCTAAGGAGTATGCTGTTAGCACAGGGGAGACCCCCCTAGGGAGTCTCATGACCCTAGTCCAGGGGAGCCAGTGAGGGTAAAGGTTGGGCCAGCTGGAGACGTCAGGGGGGTGGACTCCGCAGGGTTTGCCCACCAACAGGAGGAGCAGCATAGGAGCCCCCCCGAGCCTTGCACCTGGGTGGCTGGGAGGGCAGAACTCTGCCCCTCTAGAGAGGGGACTGTTTTGGACTCAGAACTCTGGCCTCCCCCACCCACCCACCCACTGTGAGCCCAGGCTGTAGGGAGTCATCGAAAGCACTTCCCAGAGCTCCAGGGAGGCCTCTCCGGGGAACTTGTGCCTGTAAGAGGCCAGGGACCTCTGCCCCTCTGTAGGGCCTCCATCCCCTGAATCCCAAAGGCTGATGCATGCAAGGCATGCACGGGGCTTGGGGAGGAAATTTGAGTTTGAGGCAGAAGAGGGAATAGAGCCAAGATATGGAGCTGGTGACTAGGCATCCCGGGCTTCGAGGGCACTGTACAGGGAAGTCTTCTCGAAGAGCCTCGTGGGGGATGGAGCTGATGGCTACGAATTTTCTTCTTGGGCCATTCTGTAGAAAATGGGCCGGGCACTCCACGATCCTCAGGCTGTGGGACTCAAGGGTGGGACACGCCATCCCCCCCCCCCCCGCCTGACACCCGGCGTCTCCCTGGGCCATGATGTGGGGTAGAGGCCCAAGGGCCTGCAGTCCTTGGTTGGGTCGGCTGGCCCCAGCCCAGGGGCCCAGGAAGGAAGGCATGTGTGTGTTTTCCGGGGACAGTGGGGGGTGAGCTGGCGCATCTCACCTGCTGAGGCAGAAGGTCTTCAAGAGCAGGGGTGGTCTAGGTGCAGCTGCTTACACGGCGAGGTGGCATGGTTTTGTACCTAAAACATGTTCCCTAAGAAATAACAAACCACTCGTCGGACACCCCCTTTCGTCCCTCCCACAACTTCAAAAGAGGACCACCAAAAAAAAAAAAAAAGAGAGAGAGAGAAACACCTGAGAGACCAAATAGAAGCCTCACACCCTCACCCACCCCGTGCCCCGGAGGAGACGACCCCGTCCTGCATCTTCCACCTTCCACCGGGAGCGCCCGCTCTCAGGAGCGAGCTGGCGTGGCCGCGCAGGGGAGCGTGTGTCTGTGTGGGATGTGCCTTCATGCGTCACTCTATTTATGTTGTTCGCAGCCCAACGGTAGCGGCCAGGGCAAAGTCCCGGGGTCATTTTTGCTACCGCCGCCGCCTCCAGTGGCCAGACCTGTGCCCCTTCCTATGCCTGATTCCAAATCCACCAGCACTGGCCCAGACGGCGCCGCCTTGACTCCTCCATCACCTTGTAAGTGGACGATGAAACCGAAACCACAACGCCCAGCATCCCTGGCCCATCCAAACAGTCTCCACGGCAAAAAGAAAAACCCCTGCCCCGCCCACCGCCAAAGCCCCCCAACCCAGAGCGCCATGGAGCCTCCCACCCGGACAAGAGCAGAGCTGAGCCCCCCCAGTCATGGCCTCCGGGGCCTCAGTTGCACCAGCCAGCACCCCATGAGCCCCCCTGCCCACCCGCTGCTCCCAGCCGGGGGGCCCCTGGCCCAGGCCCCTCCCGGGGGCGGGAGGGGGAGCACAGTGGGGCACGCAGGCCAGGGGTGCTGGCCAGGGTGGGAGGGGGGTAGGGAGGCGCAGCCATGCCATCTTCATGCCTGATTGCTGTTTTTTTTCATTTTTCGTTTTTTTGTTTTTTGATTTTTGTTGTTTCGTTGTGCCCCGCTACACCAAAAAAATTAAATGTGACCACAAGGCGACGCCACCACCATCCCCTTTAGGCTTTGCCCCCTCACCTCCATTCTGGGGCCCTTGGGCCTCTAATTGTACAGCAAGCCAGCCCCTGACCTCCTCTCCTTCAATCTCACATTTGGTTTCTCGTTGTTCCTCTTTTTTTTTTTTCTTCCTCCCATCCCTTTCCCTTCCCCAGGTTGAATGTTCCAAGGACAAGGGAGGGCTCTGGGCCTCGGCTTACTTCATCTCTTTCTCTCTCTCTCTCTCTCTCTCTTCTAACCAATGACAAATTTTGTTAAAGGGAAAGGAAAAATCGGAGTTGAGAGGCCCAAGGTAGACCCGACGTGTGAAGGACAGGAGAGGTGGAGGGTGGGCGGCGTGCCGTCTGCGGGCAGGGGGTGGGCAGCGCTTCGGGCGCTCTGGGGGCCGGCAGACCACAGGCCAGGATTGCCTGGTCCGCAGTGGGAGGGGCGGCCCATCTCACTTTTCTCCGTCTCGCGCTCTCTGTTGCCTTCTTTCTCATGGTTTGAGTTCTTTTCCCCTCTCCATCCTCTTCATGCCATCTTCTCATCTGCATCCGCCATAAGACACGAAGTCATGGTCATGGTCATTGGAGGTGGGCAGGGTGGGGGAGGCGCCAGGCAGCAGGGTGGCTGGGGGCACCCTGGACAGAATCTGGTGAGCACGCAGGCCCTGGGGCGTATCTGGTAGAAAGTGTGTATGAGGGGGGATCCCCGGCAGCCTGTGACACTCTTGTCCCTTCTGGGGACACCCTCCCTGCTGGGAGTGCAGGACCCATTCCTTAACATAGGGATCCAGCCAGAAGACCTGAGAAGAGCTCAGGGGTGTTTGGGCTGCCTGTTTTGCCCCGCAGGCTCCAGAACAACTGCTCCGGGGCACTCGAGCTCTAGGGCTCTGCCAGGCCCTCCAGCCGCCTCCTCCTCCTGTGCTTTGGCCCATCTCAGGCCCTGGGAACCGTGGGACCACAGGCTCTGGCTCATCCATCAGAGGAGGAGGATGCCCACTGGGCCTGAGCTGGCAGCCAGCTCCTCTCTCTGCTCCTGTCCCACCCAACTCAGCCCTCCATTGGGCCCCTGCAAGTTCCCTGAGCCATCAGCCCCGTCCTTGGGACTGCCCAGTGTGGTTCTGTGGCACAGCACCCGCCTAGCCACCCTGGTTGGAAAGGAGGCCTGGCTGATCCCCAGCCTCCCACCCTCCCAGGCTCCCTCTTCCCAGTCCATGGGAAAGCAGGCGTGCCTTGCTTCAACGAGGGCTAGCCTCAGTCCTCCAGCTCAGTGCTTGTTTTGAGGACACAACAGGGTCTGTGGGACCTTAGCTCAAGTTTCCAGGGCCCCTCCCGCACCCCAGACCAGGAGAGAGGACGCCTGGTTGAGGTGGAGCGCTAGGGGTGGGGGACAGTGTGTGCTCCTGGTCAGTGAGAGGATGATGGGACCCCTCTGGCCAGTCCTTCCCACTGCCAGCCTAAGCCCTGGCCGCTTGGTCTAATCCAGTCTCTCCCTCTCTCAGCAGCCCCGAAGGGCAGTGCCTGGGCAGGCCCCAAGGCCTCACGGGGTCTCTCCCTCTCTCCCCTGCTCCCCACAGCATTCGCAACGACAGGCGCCTCCTCTGCCAACCGGTTTGTCAGCATCGGACCCCGGGACGGCAACTTTCTGAACATCCCACAGCAGTCTCAGGTAGGGGGCCCCGGGCCACGGTGGGGATGTGGGCACATGGGGAAGGGGCGTCATGGGTGTGAGGGAGGAAGCCAATCCGGAAGAAGGGGACTAGAGGGTCCAGGCTTTCGCAAGCCCAGCTGAGCCTGCCTCCCCAGGCAGCCCCCGGGTCCCCTGGCTAATCAGCTAATTGGATAATTAGCTCTGACAGCCCTGGCCCTGGGGACGGCGGCCAAAGACCTGGGGCTGGAGGCGCTCCGGGCCAGGCCTGGTGGTAGCCCGAGGCCCTGTCAGGAAGGGGACAGTGTCTGCCTGTTGCTCTCCTCCCTCTCCAGCTGGGAGCCCTGGCCCCCAGCCCTCCCTTCTTCCTGGGCTTTGGGTGGGCTGGGCAAGGGGTGGAGAAGGGACAGAGCCGTCCTGGTGGGCTGCATGCCCAGAGACTCTGGCACCCAGGGTAGGGCAGGGCCTGTTGCCACGCTGGAGGCCCCTCCCTCACGTCCCCATGAATCCCGTTAGAGGGGAGGCTGGGCTGTTGGGACTTCCAGTCTGGTTCCCGTCTGTCCCCAGTGCTCACAAGGAATACTCCAGCCCTCCTGCTGGAGTGCCCTGGATCTGGCTTTGTGCAGGCATCTGTGCTCGCACGCGCACATGGGCCGCCTCCTCCTCCCTGTGCCTGCCCCCAGAGGCTGGGAA